>DWNY01000832.1:0-14392 GCA_018250635.1 Telegonus apastus | reverse complement strand
GCATGCGGTGTGAAGTGTCTTGAATAGCACCACTGCCTTCCCTGTGGATGTGGTAGGAGGCACTACGGGTCATTCAGGAGACATGCAGTAGCGTCTCCCTATGTAACATCAATACCTACTGCGATCATTAACACGCATACCAGGCTTGGAAACTAATGGCAAAAACCCTCATTAACAGATATCCAGCAGCAAATTTCACAAGGCTGAGTCCTTGCGGGATGGAATGGTTATCTTTTTTAGGGTAAAGAAATAGCAGACGAAATTAAATTCCAATAAATGGTAAGTCACTTAAGTGCGGAACTAGCCTTCAAAAAAGGTTGTGGACGCAGCCACCAATATACAAATTTGATGGCGAAAAAAATAAGGTCGCAGGTCATTTTAGCTCCATAATCTAAATATAAAAGGTTATTGCGTCTATACAAGTCGACGGTGAAAAAGTATACATTTTATGCCCCTAAAATAACCCTTAAAAAGTCCTCAATGAAATTAGGGATGCTTGCATGTCCATCAATTCACAGAGATAAATCTGCGCTTGTGGTCATTTCTGTCTTGTAAAATAATAATGTTAACCGTTCCTTATCCAAATACAACGCTTAGATTAACGCAATTTACATTATGTCCTCAGTTCACTTTATACGTATGTATGTTCTTAAGTACATAATGTCGGAATGCGTTCACAGTCGATTCTGTGGGAACTAAACCCAGACAATTCACAGCTGCTCGCTTGTTGGTACAATAATTAATGGTCAAACTTGACTTACGCGGACAGTCGAATAAATTAGCCCATAACACAATTCTAATTACTTTAGAACATAAGATAACAAGTTAATATTTAATTCAATTATGTATAAATAGCAAATGACCTTGACTTTACTGTCTCAATCTTTAGCTTCTGTCTTCTGTCAGGATAAAGATTTAGGTCGTAGTCTAGTCTAAGTTTAAAGGTGGTAGAGCTCCAGCGGCACGACCACCACACCTATTACTGCCTCATAACAGCAGTATTAAGCGCTGCTGTGTTCTGGTAGGACTGTGATCTTATGGACTTGATTACAGATGTACGTGTACACAGCCATTTCGAGGCATTTTTAACTTCCATGTTAACGTTCTCAGGTTCGATTTCCGATTAGATTTTAAAATTAAAACATTGAATTGAATTAGAAATTAAAACGTTGAATGTGTGATGTTGAACTTGAAGTCCAAAACATTATTATGCAGTAAAAATTTTAAAATCGGAATTAATTTGACATACATATGTGTGTATAATATTAATCGTTTTATCTTTTTCATTTTATCGATTATTAATTTTTCGTGCTAATTACGGCTACTTTTACTTTTGTGCACCTACTATTCTCTTGCCTAATTTGAAATATACAAATAAATAAAACTGAATTGACTGTTCGTTATGACAAAATGACAGCTTTCTACTAAATTTACAGGCATAAAACGAAATAAAACAATTATTGAAAGTAATGTTTATCTACTATCTGTTTGTGTCGGGTACCTATATATTTTCTTAACAATGTCTAAATTATAAAATGTAAATTATATTTTCATGTTTCTTTTTTTATGTTGGTAAAACCGCGGGGCACCACTACTATTTAATACTCTTAGCTCCCAGATTAAAAAGTGGTTTAAATAATTCAAAGACACATTTCAATACATGCAATATCATATCATGCAATGAGAGTTGCAAAACACTGGCCACATGTTGGATTACGCCATCCTAAACGTAAAACATAATCGAGAGCATTCGCTCGAACTAGGGATGTTAATTCTTCTTTAAAAATATCGATTTGGATTGACTCGAATTCCATTATGAAAACTCGAACCACATAAATATGTAAGTCTGGAGGATCGATTTATTCGAAACTTCTTTGATTTATTTTATTATTGTGAAAATCGATTAAAATAAAAACCATCCGTTTACCATGCCGCTTAGAAATTTAGTCAAATAAAACTAGCGATGAATAGCAAAAATGTAGCAAGTTTTAAGTATGAATATACTATAAAAAATCTAATATCGTTTTTTCGGTATCTGAGATAGTTTCGATTGATCGATTCATTGCTTTGCATCAGTTAATATGATCGATAATTATATTGAGTTAAAACATCAATCCTTCGATTAATCCGTTTCAGATCAAATCAACATCCCTAGCTTGAACAAAGACAAGGTTGGGAAAGGCATTAATGGGTGACATAACTTATTAGTAACCACTTAAAAGATTAAGTTTCAAGTAACTTTAAACAAGTCATGAAATCAGTGAATTTTATTTCACTTATCGATATTACTTGACAATCAACGAAATTACTTAAAAACATTACATTCAATTCCTTTGCATAAAAAAAAATATTTCTTCACATTAAATCAATGGAAAACTTTTCTTACTTTTAATTTTTTGAGGTGAAGCGTTTCTCCGTTAGTAAATAAGCTCCGTTACTAGTACAAATCGGTGTTTCATTATTTCTGTGGCTAGTAGTCTTCAACGTACGTAGTACGTTTATATTAAATTAGATTTTTTTTAATACGTAACAAACGAGTATGCAGTCTTGGAGGTAAATGGACAACTTTTGAAGAACTTTCAGAGAACAATGATTGAAGAACAGAGTTTCGTGACCAGCTGACTTTTATGGTTCCCAGCTAGTGGTCCGCGGACTATCAGTGTAGTGTAGTGAAATGTAGTCCGCGAACAATTTCAATTTTCGCGGACGTACATTTGAACAATATCTAGAACTAGTCTAAGACTACCGAACTAGGATTGACGAATTTGTGAATAAATGCAAGCTCAAAAACCGCATTCATTTAAATTACTTAACTTTTTACTAAAAATGTTGTTTTATTGTAGGTGAATATTTCATCGATTGATTAAGCCCTTGGTTTAATTTGAACCAGATATTATATAACATTTTGACGTTTACATAATACTAACCAGAGCCTGTTGTACTACCACAAGGTTACTTGACTAGCATCCATATCTTAAATGTAAAACCATTTCACAACAACAAATACCAAGCAATCTAGACAACCTTGATATGCAGAAGAGCACTAGGTTTTGAAATCGTAACCTTTAACATAATTCATACCAATTGGATTATTATCATTGATATACCATGGCATGGATGAAGTAATTAAACGGACTCCTAATATTCAACTCATATTTATATTTCTTACTAGCTGACCAGGCGAACGTTGTTCTGCCATTTGTATTTAGAAGTTTGCCCGTGAGTCAGTGATGTTTTTACAATAACGCCATCTAGTACATTAAGGTAGAACTATTCAGATACGTAGGTAATTCGACGTAAGAAAAGTTACTTCTGATTTCAAATTGATAACTTTTGATAAAGTTGATTGATTTTGATGAAATAAAGTCTAAATGTTAAGTTAAGATTTCTACTATGAATATACATTTCCATTAATTGAATCCCGTTGGTTTGGCGGCAAAAAATTTTAAACACACAGACAGCGAGCGCGAGGTTCATTCTTATTATATATACAAATAACTACTACTATAAATCCTATCGTGACCGTATATATAATATTCGAAGATCGATTATTTTTGCATAGTTGGTACCATCTTTAAATTTGCTTTTAGGCCAGTTACATTGCATTTTTTTATTCATGGCACGATAATATTAGCTCGAGTCCAGTAAGCAGTTCATAATTAAAATACAATCACCTTGTATCCTTAAACAAACCCAATACGATTTCATAAGGATTATCTCCGCAATATACATTCCAAACAAAAGTTCTCACCCCATCCTTTGTGATAAATCCTCCCCTACCTACGTATTGACAAATCGATTCTCATTTATAGAATTCTTTCACTCTTTATTATATTACACATTACGTTCATTGCTCGTTCATTTGATTGAATGATTTTGGGAATATATGCATTAAAATTATATGGTTTAATAAGGTTTCTTGAAGGTTATAGAAGTATCACCGCCTCTTCTATTTCTGCCTATTAACACCAATATATAAGTTGTCATAAAAGATACTTTTCCGAGGCGTTCCATCTTAGGCCTCAGGGGTAGCAAGGCATTTGTGTCCAACCTTATTCAAGATCATGATCTTAACTGGGGTTGATAACAAATGTACATTGGCGACAGTGTCAACTGACCATCAGGTGGACTGCTTACATGTTTGCTATTTAGATATTATAAAAAAACAATAAAGACGTAGATATTAAGGAACCGTTGTCAATGGGCATCTAGAACAAACATCTTTTTTGTGTTGTGGAAGTAACAAACGAGCATGCAGCGCATCCGATGGTGATTGTCCACTGCCGCCCATAAACATCTGAAATCAACCTCGGATAAGATCACAGTCCTACCTGGAGTCGGGTAAAGATGTGTGATACCGCTGCAGACTAACTTGGAACGCCTCGAAGAAGTATACCTCCCTTACCACACAGCAGCACTTAACACTGCTGCTATAAGGCATAAATAGGTGTGCCGGTGGCGTTTTAAAACACCTTTGCAACAAGAGTAGTAAATAGGCGTCACTACTTTCCAGAAAAAAGATGAAATGCCCCAAAATACCTTTCCAAACAAAACCAAAGTCTGGCTGAATCCAGATAGGAGAGGACATAGCGATCCCTCCTCATAAATTTCAACCAACCATTACTCATCTACAATTGACATTCTCTTGGTAGGTAGAATCACTCAAATATGTCAAAGCCTGTTATATACTAAAGAAACGTTTTGGTAAAATTCTTATAACATAAATATTAAACAAAGGCCTTGGATAGAAAAACACACTTTGATGGGAATAATTGAACCTATGTACTTATGCAAACAGGAACCAATCCAAACACATGCCAAAAACAAGATAAGGACACAAGATTTTCAATAATATTATATTCGTATACATAGAACAAATTATTTTGTGCAATATTGTTAATAGATTTTATTTAAAAAAAACCTAAAATTTTACAGTATACAAAATTTTGACCAAATTTGCTATTTCTCAAAACTGTCATTGTGTGGGATGATTCTGTTTTGCATAAGTAGGTCCAATTATACGTGACTTCGATTAGTAAATTTCTTTTAGTTCACCCAATAACCACCCAATGTTGAACTTAATTGGCTCTGGTATCGACTGGTGTCAACTCATTTCGTCAGTAACAGTGCATTAAGATCCCAGCGCTACACTTTTTTCTAGCGTAACTGGTTCCTGCGGATTGGTCAATGGGCCGAAGGAGCCGATTACTTTATATATCAGGCAACTTGGACCTCAGAAATGGCAACGCATATTTAATAGGTTTCTATTGATTCGGTATGGCATATGGGCGGCAATGATTACCTATCATCAAGTAGACCGCAGGCACCTTTGCTACTTTTATCTCTTAACAAAAACTGTACGTGTTAAGGTTAATGAATATTTAAAAGCAGGGGAACTCTTTGTATCGGAGAAAGTTTGTTCCATAACAATACTATACACCGCTGCGTTCTCATTCAGTGTCAAAAACATACAAAACATTCCAATTTACTCCTCAGGGGTAGCAACAAATCTGTGGCAAACCTCAGGCCGGAATCAAACTCTATTTGGGCAGGATCTGTAGGTAGCTATGACTACGGTTAAGTGAACTATAATAATGCTTATTCATTACTTAATTTTCAAAATACATCTGACAGTTCCCTAAACGAATCCAAGGCAAGAAACCAGACCTGTATTTTTACGTCTTTCAAGTTATTCGACCTAATTTTACGAGGAGTAGTCTCTAAAAATCTCCAAAAACTCACCAAGGTCGACTTTGCAATTTTCTCCTTACTGGCAGGTGATAAGATTTAGATTCGCGCAACGCATTTAGAAATAACACCGTTTCATATACAGCGGTATAAACAATAAGTTGCGTAGTTATTTTTTACTGTTATTGTTCATGTTACATTATCTTGCCGAGTTTCGTATGTGGAGGACGCATTTTGGAATTCCTCGAATTACATTTTATCCGTTAACGTTATTGTTTTATTAAAATGTCAGGACGAGAGATATTTAGGCTCCATTTACGGACCTTTTTGTTTCTGCATTGAAATACACGTACTTATTAGATAGACCCTTACACAGAGTTGGTAATTCTAAAAAGAACATTATTAAAATTTTAGTACCATTACAGTCAACAATATTATTATGGCACCAATACTAAAATTACGTACCCATTTTAATATTTGCGTCACTGATAAATACATTTAAGTAAATAACTAAATATCCCTGTGTAAAAAGTAGGATTTTTACGAAACGAATGCATTTAAATTTTGTAGGCTTTAGCTGGAAATATTATATTTATTATTTATAAGTTTCAGATTTATTTGTTGTCAACTTATTATTATTATTTACTTCTTAAACTGCTAAAGGCTGTTTGTTGGATTATTACTCTATTGATCAATTTTGACTAATAAAATAATTTAAATTCAAAAGCATCTAACATATAGTCTCTATTAGATTATCGCTTATAATTTGCCAAATAACGAACGCCACGAATATTGCATATTGCACTGTACCTTTCCCTGTTCTTACCTTTAGTAGTTTAGACTTGCTTTTATTGCTATAGTTCTCAACTCAAAAAGAGATGGCGCCACACGTATCCTGAATCACGATATCGGTGTTTTTAAATTAGTAAAATATTAGTTCAAAGTTATCATTCGTTTCATGTACTCGTATGTGACGCTGTGTGTATAGCGATGTGACGCTGATTTTATGTGAGGAAATGTAAAAAAGCTTAAATTTAAAGTAACACAAACAGAATTTGTTTACTGTATTAATTTGTTAACAGTCACAAAAATGCCACTGAACGACGCCAATTTGCAATTTTGTCAACAAAATAATTGGAAAAACCCGACAACACTTGCAATTGTTTTTCACTGTTATATGATGAATACTTGAACTATTTTTAATTTCAGCCGTTTTATTACACTTAGGAAATTGTTTGTAATATTTATTTCACTCTGGGTCATATATTACTGTTTATGAATTTACCAGTGTTTTATATGTCTCTAATTTTAAAAATGTATACGTAAAAAGATATTATGTTTCTTTAGTATACCGAGAATTTGCTCTCAAACTAACAAAAATATAAATATGATTCTTTATTTTATACTTAAATAAAAACATATTTTTATATATGCTTATAAATTCACAGATTTATTCATGTTATGTTTTAAAACACATTAATTAATTTTACCGCTTCACAGCTTTACAAAGATGCTATTTTTTATTAATTTATTCTGGGAGTACAGCGAGATTCCTGCTGGGAAATCAACTGAAACGAGGCTGTACATAAAAGGTTTATAGTGAAAAATAAATGAACAATACGTAAGCCTATTACCGTTACCTATCACCGGATTTCATGAAGTTTAAATGAATATTGTGCTTCATGGTATATTTTTCAATTCTCTATCTGTCTGTTGTTGTTTGGACTTTGGGATTAATTGGCTCTAACTTAACTAAGTACCGAACGTAACTAATAGTAGGTACCTAATACTATATATATGTATGACTTAATTTAACGGCAATGAAAATATTGTAACGGCAACATGCTTTTAAATTGAGGGTAATGATTTTTAACCGTATGTATGTCAATTTCTTTGACACGGCTCATAGCCCAAACAGCTTGACGGATTTTAACATATGAGGTGTCGTTAAAATCGTGAAGGGATGGGACGAAATATTTTTATATCATAACAACATGGGTATCAAAGTCTTTTTTTTAAGCAATCGGGTTTCTTGTTTTTAAAATCATTCTCTATCACACTACCAAGCTTCCTTCTTAGTTACAATACATTAACTACCGTTAAACATTTACTAATCTTTAAGGAGACTAAGGTTTATGGATTAGCCTCAAACCTGTATCGTAATTTTTCAATGAAGTTGTATTTAAAACACTTTATTATCGCTAGCACATTTCCATTACCGTCAACCATTTTCCCTTTTTTTTTAAAAAATAACTGTGGCGTGGTTTCCATGGAAACATACAAACACGAATACACCAACACCCAGACCCAGAACCGAAATCTAAATTCGTCATTCAGATATCTGTCTGGCCGGGGATCGAACCCGGAACCCACTGCGCGTCAGATTGGTATGTTGACCTCTCCGCCACACGGGTCGTCAATGTACACACGTACTAAATATCAGTCTAACGGAAATTGTCCAAATTACCATCAAATTCAACGCACAAGCAAAACCTTAATTAGAGACCGCATTCGTTTTGCGACGTACGAATACGTTTCAGCTGAATAAAGGCTTTTTTTCTATGTCAGAATTAATGAATGAGGCCGGGCTAATTATACCTTTTGTAAGCTGAATCATACTTTTGTATTTATGTTAATTAGTCTATTAATTTGTTTCGATAAAACTACCTTTTTCCAAGGTTTTTCCGGGGCTCTATGACACGGGGATCTTCAAAAAGGTTTAATAGGAGCTTTATAAAAGGTGATTCAGCGGCCAATCTTGTATTGCAAATGTAGAAGACCGTGACAGCTTTTTATTAGGTAACCTCCCTTCTCGCTATATATAATAACATATAGTCTCAGTTAAAATAACGCTCAGACAGGTTCACAAATAATTAAAATTTAAAGTTTATTAAGCATTATCATCCAACTATATATTAAGACATCTTTATGCACTAGTTTTATATATGCTCTATTCCAAAAAGTTTTTTTTTTTTTTGATAGGTAACATAAATAATCAATAACCTGTGAATTATATAAGCTGTGCATGAATCACCGTAATATGTGTGATATGTGTATAACACGGTATATAATAAAACGTAGGACCTAATAGATATTTCTATATGACATGTACGTATTCTTCGATAAATCGCGTGCACACTTCGATAAACTTTTGTCTTGGAATCGAACTTGGGACATGCACATTGTGTGAATTTTACAGTACTACATCTGTAATCTATTACAAATACAATTAGACTCACCGAAGAGTATGAGAAATCCCAGAAATCCCAACATATTATGCAATATTCGATGTTTGTGTCTCTACCTTCCCATAAATCCACATCACTTGCAAATGCTGCTATTATAAGATAGATAGGTACAACAGTGGTGCCCGTACTAACGTATGAAAAGAAATAATTTCCTAAAATACTCATAATCCAAAAATAGAATCCCAATCGTATCCTGGATCCATAATTTTCAATATCCAGCTAATAGCTAATATCGTGCACGGATTTGTCGAACACGTATTCACTTCCAATATCGAGACGACAATTCGAATTCGGCATGAATATTAACTCACCCAGTTTGGGTAAGCGTCGCCTTGAGCCCAGCGGGAATATTAGGAAATTACATTATAAAGTGACATTAAATTAATAGACCGGTGCCAGAATTAGAACGGGAATCGGGAGTATTACGGGTATTGTTCTATCTGTAGTTATTGTGATGTCTTGCGATGTAATTACGCTTATTCCCATAGCTGTAATAAGCTTAAATGAAACATTATGACTATTGATCTATATATTTGGCCTGGATTTGATTATTATGCGTGGTACTAAAGATGATTTTGGATACATGTGTGTCGTGTATATAAAATAGTCTAAGTTAAAAATGTTTTATTCAACGTAGATTCGTTACATAATTATTTTCTAGGTACTCAGATCTTTACTAAAATTGTATTTTGTCAGACCACTGGGATTTTTACACAAATAAAAAAGTAGAGCAATTGTACATCACAAACAGTGATCATTATAATTAGATGACATAAATAATTGAGATAAATATCTATTGCTAACCTGACCCCGCTCTTTTCACACATTTAAATGGACCAGTGGTGAAAAATAGTAATTTGACCACACTAACAGTGCGCATTAGTAGATATGCTATTTCCAGAAATTACTAATGCTCACTTTTAACCTTAACTAATTTCATCACACGAACGATATTTCAACAATTGAAAGGTATTTGTCACTGATCTACACAAGAAAAGTCAAAAAGAATTCCCAATGTCATGTTGTGTATGGATCATAGCAACTTATCCAATATTTTCTCGGGATTGTCATAGAATCTCTCGGTCGCGGCTGGCGGCCGAATGCGACATTATTTTATTTACTCTACCGAATAAGTTTGCTCCAGGACGCGGAAAGGTCAGTGAGACTCTTATCATAATATACGACGTTGCAGATAGTTTTATATTTTAGGTAAGCTTAAAAATATCCAATTTAATAAAAGAATTTAACATGAGCTGTATTATTTTTCATTAGTTTCAATGACGTGTCGAAATAATCAGACACATGCAGGATTACTTCATGTAGCCAGTGCACCGATGGTCATCTGTCACTTTATATAGTGCAGGGGTTGTATTTGAAGTAAATCGTAGATGCGTTGTTACTCTCCAAAACTAAGATGAAGGTGACTTTAATGTAAGTGAACCAGCAAGTATAGCCTTCCAACGAAGCACAAGATCTGCTTTTGGGAATCTAACCGGTCGAGCTATAATTGTTATTCTACCTGGCATATGATCAGTTCATGATAACGCTAAATCTAGACATACCTACAGTCGATTCGACTTTGTCGATGTAAACTGTAATATGTAACTCGTAGAGTCACAAGGCAGTCTTTACTCCAAAACAAAGTCAATTTGCCAAAACGTCATATCCAAGGCATCACTCATAAAAATAAAATAAAATTAACTATAGTAATACCTATTCTAAAAAAATGTTATTTCGAAATAAAACTTAATGTGTACTGTTTTTAATAAATTAACATTTAGTCATTTTTTGATGAGAATTTCAAGTACACTCAAAACGTTTTATGTTATAACTCGTGGGAATAACGTTGCTACGTTTCAATGATAATATTAAAATCATTGACATTAACGCGACAACGGCCGCATGCACCTGGAGCGCGCGCTCGGCTATTTTTTTTAAAATTGAAGTAGCTTAAGTTACGCCTTGGACCTTCATCTATTATCTAGTGAAAGTTCCGTCAAAATCGGCGCAGCCGTTTATAAGATTCGACCAAAGAGACAGGCAGACAGACAAAAAAAATAGATTTTTTTTATAGGTATCGTGTATACTTTTATATGCATTCAGTAAAAAGTTCTTATTTTGATATTACAAACAGACACTTAAATTTTATTTATTTGTATATATACCCCTATTCACGTATAATACGGTCGTGTCCATGATGCAGCCACACCCCATTTTTTGCGAAATACACGGCATCTAAACTGCAAATCCTGATAAATACTACTGAAACTGTCTGCATTTGTGTATATTGCTTTAATTACCCAAAGTACAGTTCCACTACAACTTTACATATTGGCCGAGTGATGTCAGTATATAAATAGCTTCACCGAAACGACCCGATTTGTTGGCTCCCGCGTAAAAGTTGACGAACAATTCTTTGACGAATCTGTATGCGCAAATATTTGTGTCTTCGTGATACAGTTTTGTACGAGTACCTCGCGTTGAGAGTAATGAAACGTTTCTCCTGATGAAACGAAATGTTATTAATTCTATTTTATTCTAGAAAATACTAGAATCTTTATTTTTAGACGGTTTTATGAAAACTTGTCTTGTTAGTTACTATGTGAAGGATAAAATCTGATTTAAAAAAATATATTTGATTGGTTGAGATGAATACACATACACATTTATATTAGATTTTACATTTACAGCTATTGTCTAGCTTTAATTTAAGGAAAATCCCAGTGATTACACTTTATTTTGAGTTGGAAATCATTAATTACTTTTTCTTTTAGTATTTTTCATTTTTACTTTTACACAGTGTGGTTTTTAGACTAATCAACGCTTTCTTTAGTTACATATTTTTATTTTCGGACGCTCGGTCCTTACTTACAGCAACTGAATATGAAACACAAAGAGTTCTTCCAACTTTAATAAAGCATTTCGAAGGATTTAGAGCTCTTTGTCACCAGCACAACTGTTTCTGCCTAATAACAGCAGTGTTTCGGACTGCTCTGTTCTGGCTTGAACGTACGGTAGATAAGACTCGTAGTTATCTGAGATGCTCCAACTTATGTATCTGGAGTAACAACGTCTCCGTGGCCATCCTCAGGTAAATCTCTCATCTGGAATTGATTACAAATGTGCCAATAGCGGCACTTATTTATGGAATATGAAATATGGAAGTAGCAAACGACCATGCATCCCACCTGATAGTAAGTGCTCACTGCCGCCCATAGACATCCGTAATTAGCTCCAGATAAGATTATAGTCTTACCTGAGGTCGGCCACAGATGCGTTGCTACCCCTAAGACCGGGAACGCCTCGAATAATACACCATTCAAACCAAAACACAGCAGCGTTTAACATTGCTGTTATAGACAGAAATAGGAAGTGGTTCCCGAGATTCGAACCTCAAAGGGTTCTACCACCTGTTACTTGCCAGGTTTCCTGAACTTTTATTTACTTCTACATATTAATAAAGAAAGAAGGTTTTTACAGCGATCATTCAACTATGTCCAAGTATAATATTAAAATCAAGCGTCACATAAAATCCAATCAACAATACATCCGTCACTCGTCAGTCAACAGCCGTCCCTTAGGCCCTCCGTGGAATTAATAAATCTTTACAAACAATAATTTCCCAGTACGCTCCCTAAATTTGAGTATCAAATTGCATTCGTTGTTAAACAAAAGTCGTTAAACTGAACAGACGGATGATGTAAATAAAATTTTAGCTTAATTCAGGACTGGTTCACTTCTAATAATCCGGTTCTAATTGTCATAAAACAAAATGTATTAAATTGTCTTTACCAAATGTAAGAAGTATTACGATTAATGTCGCTCTAAGCGGTGAGTCTCTACAATTTGTAGACCATTACAGTAAACCATTGACTTTACACTTCACTGGAGTCCTATCTCTGCTTTATACGGTAGACTTAGTCCTACAGCCTTTGCTGACAGAAGAATTACATAGTTAACGGAAGTACCCACAGCCCGGCTCGTCTACTTCAGCTACTTTCACAGCATTATGTCTTTTAACTTTTTGTTGTGAGGAAGTACGGCTGATATAGACTCTATTTTTATTTTACAAAAGAGAGCCACAAACGCAATATTTAACCTACGAAATGGTGAGCCCCTTACTGAAGTTTGCGAAGTGGTGGTTTTATTTAAACTAGTGAACCCGCCACAATTGTCGAAATTCGACCATAATTAAAAAAAATGAAAAATGTTATGTATTTTTCGTATGTGCAATTAGAAAAAATTAATTATAATTTACAAGAAAAATGAGGTTTAATTTGAGAAGCCGCATATAAAGCAAAAACCCATTTTTTGACACAGACATCTGACATAATATGTAATCGACGTTAAGTTGCGATATTGTTTAACACCAACGTAAACAATGCATTATTTATTCAGTTTAATTTAATATATTTGTAGCAGATATTGTACATAAATATTATCTCTTCTCGCTTGTCTTTATAAACTTTCACATTATATCTAATCTCATAGCCCTCTCTGCACGCGGTATTCGAAAAATGGTTCAGCAAATTTTCGCTTCATGTATTAATATTAAAAAATAACGTTCAAAAATAATTCTGTAAATTATATACATTGAATGAAAGATACAATAACGTGATTGTATTGTTTCAGTGCGTACCGGTACCGGGTTTGGGGTTTCGGAGAGGGTCATACCGCTGCGTGTGTAAGCGAGGGTTCTACTACCCTAACACTACCGCCGAGAACCGGTACTACAATGGCAGTGACATTGAGGAAGAGTATGAGAAGCATTTGTTGGTAAGCACCTATATTATTATCATTACGAATCTATCATCAGAATAAAATTTTATTGACCAAAGTCATTTATGACTCACTAGCTAATCCCCGCGGTTTCATCCGCGTTAAAGAAGTAAAAAGGCATAACTACATACATTAATATCTGTTTAATAGCAACTGACATTAACGCCCGCGACGGCGGCCGCATGCGCGTGGAACACTAATGCTTTAAAAGAAATTAAAGTAGCCAAGTTACGCCTTAAACCTTCAACCGACCCAGAGATTTTGACGAAACTTTCACTGGAAAATCCACTGAAGGTCACGTCAAAATCTCGTTAAATCGGTCCAGCCATTTAGAAGATTACTTCAGCCAAATAGACAGACAGATAAAAAAAAATGTATTTTTGTTATAGATACCATGTATACTTTCATATGAATTTAGTAAAAAGTTGTCATTTTGATATTGCAAACAGGCACTTCAATTTTATTTATTTGTATAGATGTACCAATTGCCCAATGGTTCGACACATGAATGCATGCCACATGCGATCTAAAGTCGCCATGTTTCATATTAAGTACGTTATTTATTTTTCTTTGTACTAATATTGATAATAAAAATTGTACTAACATTATGTATACCTTAAATTATCGTACATAAAACAGGTGACCAACAAGTGGTCAATCAAATTATAGTTCGCGAA
>DWNY01000831.1:0-14393 GCA_018250635.1 Telegonus apastus | reverse complement strand
ATAAGTATCATCTATTAAAAAGCTTCTCCGCATGGTCTTTCCCGTATGCCTACTCCTATACTCCTCTGTGCCCTGAATATTCGAAAAATGGTACCGCAAATTTTCGCTTCGCGTATTAATATATAGATTCACAAAATGTTTCGCTCATAAATATTCGTTCCTCGGATCAGAGTTCTTTCTCACTAATTTCAGTGATTTTATTCGCTCACAAATGATTTATCATTTTATAAGTTTTATTAATAGTTTAGAAGTAACAATCGAGCATGCAATGCACCTGAGTGGCCACTGCCGCCCAGGGACATCTGTAATCAATCCTCGATAAAACCAAAGTCCTATCAAGTTGACCATAGATACGTTGCTATCATTGAGGACTAAATTGGAACGCCTCGATTAAATATGTCTCCCTTACCACACCCTTCAGACTCGCTTATCACTGCTTTTATTAGGCAGAAATAGGCGTGTAATAGGAATTATATATAAAAAGTAGTGTTGTTATTTTGTTATTAAATATTTATTTATCTGCTGACGGTACACTACTACAAATACGATAACATCTCCAAGGTGACTTAACTGTACCACTTTAATTAGCTTAAATCCCTTTATATACCTACCTACATAGGTCATTCACATCCTACACTGGAGGAACCAGTAATTTGAAAGGGCAAATGCGTTTAGCTTTTAACTTTTTTAAGAGTTAATTTGATGATGACAGACCGACAGACGGCGCCCCTTCGTTCATTAACACTGATTGCAATTTCGCTTGTTAAAAGTTCAGACCTCTGATTTTAAGATAATATGTCTATACGTGTTCATAGTATACTCTATACAGGGTGTCATGAAATCATATTTTTTTAAATTTTTTCCTTGACCATTAGAGAATGACAGCCATTTTATAACATTGGCATGTATCTATACGGGTTCATAGTATACTGTATACAGGGTGTCATCAAATCATATATTTTTAAATTGTTTCTTGACCATTATAGAATGACAGCCATTTTAACATCGGCATGTTATCTAAAAGTCAGAAATTTGACCTTTTAGACGTCCTGTACAGGTCTAAATGGTCCTTAAAGGTTCTAGAAACTTTTTATACCAATAAGTAAGTGTTCATCTGTTTCGATGAAATGTCCCTTTTCTTCCTTCATAATATCCTTCTAACACGTTATCAGAATATAAAAATCTGTTGATAACAAGATAAAGATAGGATGTTTTTGTGTGTTTTGTATGGGCTTTTAGAATTGGCGGCACCATTGTAAAGGGATGTTCAAATTAACATTCATTTGATTTGATCCCAGTAGAAACATTTATATACGTATAGTAACACGACACAGAAAACGAAAACTTACAGAAGTGTCGAATAAATCTCGTAACTATTTCAGCCACTTATCATAGAGTGTCGCTTTTATGTGTCGTGAACTCCTTTTGTCTTCATTTAAACGTCCATTTCTCTTGTTTACCCGCTATCTGGCTAAAAAGTATGGCGTCTGTATAAAGGCATTGCATGCCGACAGTTTCTTTTATTAAATGTCTCTTAATGTGATTACCTACCTGTTTTGACTATACTCCGTACCTAGTGTTTGAATGGGAACCGGTACTCAGCTGAACTGTCTACCAATTTGCACTTGGCCAGCGCGGTGGACTAACGCCTAAAGGCCCTCTCAGGCTGAGAGGACCCGTGCCTAGCAGTGGGACAGTAATGGGTTGACGACGACTCAGCTGAAGGATATGTATTTATAAGTAAACATAGTTATAAGTAAGGCAATTTTCAATGTGATATGTGAAGCAGATCTTGCGTTTCGGTGGAATGGCTCGGATGACGGCCCACTATCATATCAACCGTGTTAGTCTGGCGTAGTACTGCTAATTTAGCGACTTTGTCATTAGAAATTACAAATTTTGACATGGTCTTAACTATGAAAAAAATTGTCATTAAACAAGATTTTGCGACTTTTGTAGTACAAATATTTAACGGCAAAGAGTTTATAATATTAAAATAAAGTTTAGCTTGGCTTTCTTCGAGTTAGCAACGCTGGTCTGACGTCAGTGACCTGTTACTATCAGATGGGACTGCACTTTCATTAACTATTTTAGTGTTAGGAAAAAGAGATGTGCTCCTGATGGAAAGTAGAGTAGGAGAAAGTAGAAGTCACTGTCACCGGAACTCCTTGAGAATCAGAGACGCAAAAGGTTATATTTATACTTTGGGAGGCAATCTTTTCCACTTCATACACTTAAATATTTTTTATGTCTCTATGTGTTCGAGTGAGTTTGTGTGTATGTTTTTAATAAACGGTGAAATGTTTTGGAGTGATGGCTACTTATTAAGGGCGATTTTGTACAAAGACATGAAATTGGCTGAAGAATTGAAGAGTTTTAAGAAAAACATACCAAAGCTTGTATATAATTTCCGCGCGTACTTTAGTTCTATTTTTAGCAAGGATTGGGCGGCCCGATTAATTATTCAACCGTTGGTTCATGATATGAAATTATGTTTCAGTGAATGAGTTAGCCTTGTTTCTGGCTGTCATAACACCGAAATTAAACAACAAAAAGGTTTAGAACGTCTGACAGGCGTCGGTTTCAATTGTACGGTACGGCAGAATTACGGTGTCTTGTATTTACAATTGTAATGTTTAATTATTTTCCTTTTGACGTCACGTTAGTGTTCAGTATTTATGGGCTGACCAAAATAGTGAATGAAAATTGATTAATTCAAAATTCGAATTTTGCGGACACAAAAAAACGGACAACGCAATACAGAATTCGGCACTGTACATATCTCGTATTATGTTATGTTCGGTGGGTCGCGGGACCCAATGTAAGAAAGTGAAGTGCAAGGTGCATAGGGCTGACCGGTCGCCCAACGGACTATACTAAAGGCGGAGGTATTTATATATATTTATCACCTACACTATTTTCGCTGACATATAAGGATTCTAAATTTATTCCGGATAAACCAGCGACTTTCATATTATTATGATTGCGGGGAAGTAATGAAGTTGTTATAGTTAACCAATTACTGCCATTCTTTACGCACGTGTCCCTTCTCTGATCATGTAGGGGTTAAAGCGCATTGACTGAACCATTCACTGGTAGTTCCAGTCTAGCAGTACCTGGTCTGGTAGTACCCGTTCACTGGTCAAGTGCATATTCGTAAACTGTACACACCTTTGATGTTTATTTACAAACTGACCGACACACTTAAAGAGTTATTAAAAGTTATTTAATAACTCTCATGTGGGACCTACATACTTCACCAAAGACCTTCGAGGTAAATTACTTCACCATTATCAAGTGATGATAATTTAAAATGTAATAATAAAGGCGTACGATTTCCTATATTAGTTGATTTTAGGACACCTGCAAACGACAAGAGTGTTCAAATTTTAGACTAACATCTATGAATTTATTGTTAACCAGCCTAATTGCTACATCTAGATAAGATTTCAACCTTATTTTGAAGGTTATCAGCACATGTATACTAGGATACGACTTACTGTGACTAGGCCTTCATTTTAGAGATCAAAAAATGTTTACAGTTCACTCAAAAATAAAAGTCAAACGGTTGAATCTATCCAAGTTTCAATTTATCACCAAGAGATGGCGTTGAATGTATGAATGAATTGAAAGTTAGATTACACAATTTAAATTCCCCCTTCATGCAAAATAGGGACGGAAAGATGAGGTTTGAGGGTGGTGTAGAATACATTATACTTGGAAAAGGGGGTTGAAGGTTGAAATATTTACCTCGCGGGGTTTCGAAGTGTGTTCGACGGAGCGAAGTGAAATCCTAATGGATTATGGTATGATTGGGCCACTCGCCTTACCTGCGGATAATTCGAGTTTTTTTCTTTTCTATTCGGTGTAAATTGGTTTCTGTACTATTAAACTGCGGCCTATCGTCGGCACAATTGGGAATGTTTTACTTTTGAGTGATAAGAAGAAAGCTAGGTCCGTGGTTGAGTAAGCTAGGTCCACAACTTTCCCAATTGTAGTAAGGGATATGTAGCTGGGTACAGATCCCTTACTACAATAGGACATAATGTAACGTTGCAGCTTCCTTAAAACAACTAATCAAATATTAACTAAACTATCATTTGGGATCTCCCCGGTACTCTGCTCATAATCATTAAAAAAACAACCAAAATAAAATACTATGTTATTTCTACTGTCTGCGGTTATTTCTCTTTGGTCTCGCATTTATTGGAAATAATTTAATTTCTAATATATGCGGGTATTTATTTTTTCTTTTGTATGTATTGGAAATAACAATTGAATTTCTACTGTCTGCAGTTGTTTATTTTTGAGGTTGCATGTATTGGAAATAACAATTTAATTTCTTCAATTCCGGTTATTTCTTTTTGACTTTGTATGTATTGGCTTATGGTTATTTTGTGATTGCAAAACCTTATAATCGAATTGCGATTAGATAATTGCTTAGGAACGACGTTTTACAATGGGCAATAAACATGCAAATTCGACTGGGTTTGTTTGGCTAACTGATCGGGTTAACCAATTACTTCTTTAAATAGCTTCTCCGTTAGTTGGAAATTTCCTTTCCGACAAATTATGTTGCAAATTGGAAAGTGAAATGTTTGAAGATACGATTTTAATGCTTAATACCTAATTTCCACTCGCGGATTTGTCGCCATCTTTGATTCTAAAACCAACAAGCAATTTTCCTTTAAGTCTTAATTTTGTCTGTACTTATTCTTGCTTTATTGTCGCGTTACGTTACGTCACGTCACGTTACACCACATTATACCACGGGGGTTATGTTATGAGGTTAATTTCCTGATTACAAGTTTAGAGTATATAACATTTGTCTTAAAAATTTTAGTGTCTTGATTCAGATTAATAAATGTGAATTGGATTATTAATAACTTAGCAGTGACGGTACCTAGGTGATCACTGCCACCCATACACATCTAGAAGTTTATTATTAGAGGTTTATCTTAAGTAAATCACAAATTCGTTGTTATTCCTGATGAATGCTTATTAAGTAAGTAAGCCGTCAACAGAAAAACTGTACGCATCGTTAAAGGCATTGGGATAAGCATACGCCGTTATTCCGTGTACCATTTACTATGCTAATATGTCTAATTACTCAATAATCAATGTGTGAAGTAGGAAAAATGTAGTACAACCCTTTTGTTTATTCCCATCTTCGCGTGTCGGCGATAATTAAATTATCACGTTGATTACGAAACGTTTGTATTCGCATCTTCGGTTTTTTATCTCTTTTAAACTCGACTGTAGTACCATTAGGTAGTTAGTATCTGGCGTTACTATGCGGAAATCCATGCTAATAAGTTAGGATTAAACTACTTCGCAATAATCCGCTTACCAACATGTATTATTGTATAGTTTTTATTTATTTCAAGGTAGCAAACGAGCATGCAATCTTCTAATGGTAAGTGGCCACTATCATCCACATCTTGTAATCAATCCCAGATAAGATCAGAATCCTATCTGACATTGACCATGCGCTTCTACCCCTGAGGGCTGAGCCGGAACACCTCGAATGAATATGTCTTCAAACCAGAACAGCAGCGCTTAACGCTGGTGTTATTAGGCAGAAATGGGTGTAGCGTCGGTGCCACCAGAACCAATCCACGAATGTTTCTACCACCTTTAAGATCACACACACAATCATCCATACAAAATTCCGTTCACCCAATAACACACCTGACATAAAACTTGGCAGAATTTCTATTTGCGTCATAACATTATTGTATATTCACACCGAAACAGGGCTTCTCAAGGAAATAGGACAAAAGATACACCGGCTGTCTCAAACATACTCTATGTTAGTAGTGTGTAAGTCCTTAGTGTGGCGGTAGGCTGATCACAGACGAAGACAGTCTTTAGGCAAGTACTGGCCGGCTAACGTAACTATGAGACGGCCATTTTAGTCGTTAGTGGCAACACACCTGTGATTGACTTTAGGTCGAACCTCTGCTGACCTGGTACCTGTGGTAGATATACTTAATTTTTGTAGAGATTATTGAAGGATATACGAATAACAGTTTCTTGTAGCAAATGTTGATGACTGCATCTCAGTAACATAGATGTTCCGTAACAAAGATACGTACCTATTTGCTTTTGAAATGTTATGACTTAGTTCAAACTTAATCTTTGCAAATTCTATGTAGTTGACTTAACTTAGCTAAATATTTTTTGTAAGTCTGTTCTGTGGAGGGGATTAATTTAAACAAAGTAATTTTTCCGTCATTATATTAGGTATTTATATATCCAATACATAAAACGTGAATGGTACGGCTAGCAAAATTTCAAAATAAATCTTGACTAGCCTCGTCTGTTACCAGCCTAAGGTAGGTGCGGAACGGCCTAGATTTATGGCTGAGTTTTCGTTCGCGGCTCCTTCAAGCATTTAGGGATCACACGCTTTAAATGTTGCAATTTGAATGTAAAGCAGGTAGTCTATGTAGCTTTCGGTATACAAATTTGAAAAAAAAATGCGCTATGACAACCGCTTCCAGATTTTTAGGGGTAGAGGTATGAGAGTAATAATAAATATTATTTGTCAGGAATCGAATCCGGAACTGCCTGGGCCATATAGGCTGATTTGCATTAGTAATAATAATAAGAAGTACTTTACATACAGTATTGAACCTTTAAATGAAAGTACGGTAAAATAGGTTTTAAGGTTCGGTTACATTTTAAATAATGTTTGTTTACTCATGTGCTTATTCATGTTTTGTTGAATAAATTACTTGTGATAGATTATATGTATAGGTACATTGACTTACTCAATCATTAGTCATAGAAGGTAAATTTTACTAAGGTTTTAATTTTGCAAACCCACATATTGTATTTACATAAGCTTTGCGGTTATTTTCACATTCGACGCTCGAACGGTTTTCTGACTAATAAACAAACAACTATTCATTCGAGAGTTCAAAATTACTTGAATGTATTAATGTATGACGCATCTAGACGGTTTAGATCTTCCACTAATCGTGTTAATTTCTATTACATGGAACATTTAATCAAAACGTGGATTGGTCATACTTTTGAGTTATTTTTTTTTTAAAGACTGAAATGGTCGATGTGTTCCACTTGATAATCAGTAGCCAATCAGTAGCCGCTGCTGTCCACTTATAAGTTTAGTTAGAAGATCGATTTAAAAAGGTCATTAAAACAGACTTTTATAACGAGGTTATGACAATAACCTGTATGTGTATGGTTGGAAATGGTCAATTTTGAGTATGATGCTTTATTTAGGGTTGCGAGCACGTGTGCCAAATTACTTAAATGTATGATGTTCGTCCATGTTTGTCCAGAGATGATATTTTTATTTGAATCTCGTATATTTCAATTTAGAGAACAGTCTAAGTATCATCAAAATTTGTTAAGTGGGTGATATATGTGTATTTTTTCTTTTTCAGTCAGACAGGTATTTCCAGTCGGTTTAATTTTTTTAGATTGCTTTTTACTTTCAGTAACTTCACTTATCACAAAGTAGACAAAAGCAATAGTAACAGAAAAATAATTTACAAGTACATTTTATATTCTGCTAGCATTTTTGTGCATAACATGTTTTTATATGTCTTTGTATGTACAAGTTTAATTTACACGTTTTTTTGAAGATTCTATTGTGTCCTATCGAATAGGAGTCTCGTAAGATATCATTATTACGATATTCAATACGTGTTTCTTTTACGTTAAGCACGATTTAAATGGCAAAGAAATTGAATGTGAATTATATTTGACGAAAAAACGACTTCCTTCATTCTTTAAGACTTTTCATGCTCTCATAGGTAGATTGAAAAAGGTGACCAGGTTCAGATTTCTACTAGGAAGGTACGGCTCGATGACACGAGTCCCTCTTATATATTGAAATGGTTTAATCAAAAGTAGGTAATCTTATTTTACTTAACGTTATCTTTTTTTTTGGTTTAGGCACTCGTAATGAAAAATGGAGATAGAAAACTTATGATTTACATGATGTGAACACTGCTATAATGCCGAAGAGAGATATACAAAATTGAGATATCTCCATGCATACCACCAAATTTCAGAAACCATTAAAATTAGAAAGCCTTTAAATTGTGAATTTCATGCACGTTATTATTTTACTTTGTGAAAGTTAAACAGCACAAGACTAGGATAGAACTATAATAATCATAACTCACCTGAACTCCTCGCTTCAACATGCTGTCTGTTGTCCACGAAAATTGCCACTAATAACAAACACAGTACAGTTTTGAACCAACTACAGCGCCACCGCCCTCTAGCGAATCTGCCGTTACACCTCACGTTACCACTATCACTATCAGTCGTATTTTCAACTTTATTGTCTAAACCGTACATACTATTATTGCTAAACACTTCCCCATCTCTGTCATTCCTTTCTATTACCGCACTATTATTGTCTATGCCCCCTCTGTCTTCTAAAAGTGTTTTAAGGTCTAGTAGACTCTTCCGTTTAGTTAAAACTGTGTTCTCTAAAGGGTCTAAGGGCTGGGTCGGTTGCCCAATCATGGTTGGCTCGTGGTTATGGGTGGTGTTAAAGAGATTCTTCATTTGTGCTCTGGTCAAATTTCCCCATCATCTTGGAGTTGCATCTGAAACAAACAAAAAATATAAGTTTATTATAATACATAATATCGGAACTTTAAATCTACTAAAATATTAGGTACGTGTTTATTTAGAATTGACCTATTTTGTAATTTGTAAACAATTATTGGTAAATAATAAAATACACAAATTGAATTGTTATATGAATTAATAAACTCTGACGATTTCAAAGTGTATATAAAATAATAAATCAACAACAAGAATAACATAGTAACATCAGACGAGGAAAACGTAAAATGACGGAAATACCTACTCCGCTCCTTTAAATTAACTTAACTCGCCAAAAAGGTGGCCTCACAAATTAACAGGGTAAACGTTACACCCGACCACGTCTATAAATTCGCTATTCCGCAAAAAGATGACGATATTGGTGCGAAAATAAGTGCAAAACACGATGCCGACAATCTAATAAGCAATTCATCAGATGTGACAGTGTGTGTTATCCTGTTCGGACGAATGGGGTACGGGAGGGGGGAGGAAGCGTTGAAGACACCTGCGTCCCACTGTTAGAGATAAAAGAGGAGTAAGATGAACTCGTTCCAAAGCCGGATTAACGACCAGGTCTAGACTCGCACTAATGAGGTTTAGTCGAGTACTCGTTATTTTTGATCGATAGTGGATGAAAGTGTTTGAATGGGGTTAAAGCCGCCATTACTTTCACGACAATCCGTTGTGAACAAGCTGTTACTTTGTTGGTTTATATCGGTTTTGTCACGAGTTCTGTGCTAGGAACAGTTAGTTTACAAAAATGTTATGATTACTGTTTCGTTTCTACGTACTTACATATGTATGTACCTATTATCTATTACTAACCGCATGGGGCGACTTTGTTGATAATGTATTAATAACCTTTTATAACGCAAAAAATGAGGAATGAAATATTAAAATATTCTAAATAAAAACCATAGACATAAAAATTTACTGTTATATATTCCATACCCAATGTAGCTTGCTGATATTACCAAAATCTTTTATCATTGTACTTTTCGTACTTTAGATCCTCAAAAACGCTACTATCACCATTTTTCTATCCGTTTTCAACAGCAATACATTCCGCTCGCTTGCTATTCCGTGTTTTTGCAACGAAACTCGAACAAAGGATCGAAAAATGATTTTTGCCTTTACTGTAGTGACTTCATCGCAATTTCGTTTCGAAATTGAAACGCTCTGTTTGGGGTATCAGAAAACAAGTAGCACAAGTTTTTGCACTCCAATCGGGATGCATACACGAATTGGACCGGCTATCAGACCCAGGTGCGGGCTAGCGCTCTAGCTGTCTCATTAATCTCCCCAAACCATTCTTATCCAGCCACATTAGTTGGTCGAGTGCGAGCCGGGAAAACAGGAACCTAGCACTCCTTGGAACGTGGCTGACGTTTTAAAAGCACAAATATAAATCTGCAACGCTCTTCAAGATTTAAAAGCTTTGAAATTTATCATGATCAGCGGGGAAGCTTTACATTTATACTTGTACTGCTTACAAATTTACTATTAGGCTATGTGTATCAAATTGATATAAAAAATTGACTAAAAATGCGATATGTTTTGTCGAATTTTTCGTTAATTCAATATTGACAAGCAAGCATAAGGACTTATGTTCAATATTTAGATTATGTCATAAAATCCAAAATACAAAGGCAAGCTTGTACAAATTAAATAGAAAGATATTTCTCTAACAGTCACATTACAAAAGATTGGGAAATATTTGTATCAATATCAGTATTTTAGAAATCAAATCGAATGGAAACGAAAGGGTCCAACCCGAGATCAAGATCACGTATCAACTATATTTCCATGCCTAACGACCAAAGGAATTGTTCGTTCTTGTCACAGGATAAAGTAGGGGTCCGGCGAAGATCGTAACTGAAAATTGTTTCAGTTCCCTCGGGGACGTTTGAAAGTTCAGGTGGAACTTATTCCTGAGAACGTCGCAGGTGCCATGAGTTATCGGCGATGCACCACTTTTATTAGGCGTGAAGGTTTAAGACCTGTTCAAGACTGTTCAAAGTATCTACTTTGTTTCAGTGAAATACTAGCAAAATACTTTTGCCTTCTTTTGCAAAGTGCACTATTCAATTTTCATAAAAAATAAACTTGTAGTAAATTGAACGTAATATGTATCTTGATTCACGAAAACCCTATAAATCAGGTTTTACAAACCGCTAGAGAACAATAGAAAATCATATATAGAATAATGAAAATCACGTTGCTAGTAAAATTTAGAATAGAAAGACTAATAAATGTGAACCGAGCGGCGTTCAACAATTAAGCCTTCGTGCGAAAGCGTAAAGAAAAACAGACGAAAAAATAGTTAATTAGCGAAGTTATAAATGTAGTCGAGATTACCTTGAATCGAATTAAATTTGAATAAGTATCTGTAGACAGTTCAGTGAGGCGCTGAGAAGAAATATAAACAGTCATTTATCGTAACAATCCGTTGGTCCATTCCTGTTTAACCCCAAACCTCGGGGGGAGGGTCTGAGCACAGGTGCGGGTGTTCATCCCCCTTAGCTTGACGGATTGTTTGTTTTCCCATCCCATTTTGTTGCTCGTTTTTGGGAATTTGCAGTTGCAATGTTAGGACTTTAGGAGCAAAGGGAAAAACGGCAATTGCTCTTAAACGATTAACTGGACACCTGTTCCCAATTCCCCGCTCATTTCTTGATGGGTAGCGTGGGGTGTTTATGTTACGTTGCATTTTGGATGTTTTGTTAACAGATTCTAGTTTAGTTTGACTTGCGTCAATTGGTCAATAGATTTATGTTCCTTTTGGTTTGGTAGGTATTGTTTGAAGATTAAACCTTTAAAGCGAAACTTTAAGTGAATGGAATAAGGAAGCTTTTCGCGCGTGGTGTCACATCTAGGAAATAATTCTGACATAGTACACATTTTTTTTTATTTACTCAAAAATTAGTCTTTCTCATTTTACTTACTTAAGACTTTATTAGAAAAACTTAAAAATTTGTTACCTATACTTTTTAGGGGAGAAGAACCACGTTAAAATTACATATGTATTGTATTTGTTAAGAACCGACCTGGAACTACATTATCATTATGGCGAGAATTTTCTAACCTTTTCTTTCTTTCATTGTAACTTTTTGTTACAAAGACTTGATGGAGATGGTTTTACCAATTACTAATTTCTCCTACTACTTTTAATTTTAACTTCATTTGTTCTTACTGTGTAGTTATTTATTCTCGCAGTATTTTTCTTCCATTTCTACTAAGAATATGTAATGGAATGGCTGAATTCTTTATACTAATAAAGCTCGAACTTATGTAAGACACAGAGCACGGTGCAGCATTTTATTGCTTTAATTATACCAATACGTAATACTTGTTGCTGTTAATCTATAAAAGGCCGAGTTGCATCTAGTGGAGCTAAATTTAGAAACACTACAACAACCATAGCATTCCTAGTAACATGTCGCTAAATAGATAGTATATGTAAAAGTTGAAATCGTGTGCCTCATACGTTTAAATGAGAATTTTTTTTGACCGTGATTTCATGGCATTGATCAAATTACGTATTTATTTAAACAGACTTATATTAACCATTACAGAATACTCTATAATAATAAATCTTTGTCTGATACTGATAGAAAAAATCAAGTAGCTTAATCCTTGTACAACGCCTACACGGAAACAAAATATGGGATTTTCTGAATACGTAAGTTATATTAAGTATCCTGTAGATATCCCTATCTTCCTAAAATTTGGCCGAGGACTCGACACGTATTCCCTTTCAAGCACGTTGTATTCTTAGAAAGGGACATTGGACGTGTTGAAATGGCGCCGAAATTGTCGAATGCCTATTCCCTATCTACGTATCCTTCAAAATGTACTAGCTGAAACACACTTGTCTCATGCGTAACGAGTGACTAGGGAGGACTTTTGTAAACTGTTCGAAAGAAACACTTTAATTTCTTATTACATATACCTATGATGATCTATCATTTCGTCATCGGTTGTATCGGGGATTTGAAGCTCGGTATCGAAAACTTCTGGATTTGAATTATGTATTTTTAGACAGAAATTCAATTGAAAGTCATCGTTGTGTAGATCTGGATCTATGGATGTATCCACGACTTCCAACAATGAAATGGACAGAAAGTCACAGGAATTGTCTGTATCACACCCTGTATAATAAACATTCACTTATTCATATTTAAGAATAAGATTCTAATGTGACAGGAAGAGAACACGAAGATACAGAAAAAGAATACCTCTGATAGACTATAAATATTTTTCTTGTCGCTATATGGGTATGCGTGATAGCAAGCCCGTTTCGTCACGAGACGTTATTTCCAAGAAAAATGTCTGTAACGCCCATATCATCAGTTAGCTTACAAATCGCTTATCTTTACTTGGCGATAATGAGACATCGGGTCTTCTAGGCACCGTTGAACAGGGTTAAAATTTCATACCCTTAAACGGCCGTTCCCTGTTCGACCAGCGCCATGTTAATGGCAAGAATGGACATGTGCGCGCTTGCTGCTAGTTTTTCTGAACGCTACCTCGGTATTTACTGCAATTATTCCATGTATAGCTGGACTATTCGCACATGTATTTGTTATGAGGTACTTAGAATCATATGTAGATATGTATGCATTAGTTCATTAATGTCGCCACTAAGAAATCATGACATAAGTTTTTTAAATAATGAGTGAACGGGTAATCCATTTTCGTTACTGCTAAGATGTTTAGGGTATGTTGTGAAGTTGTAAAAAGGATTGCTACATATCTTCGACTTTCTTTGATAAAAAATAATAAGCTTGTGATCGTACATTACTGTGTTACAAATGGTAACTTGCCTCAGAGATTCATATACCTTGGTGACATAGGTTGAAATATGTCAAGTGGTTGGACCATAAAAACAAATCTTGGGGGTAGTTACTCTTATTTATGAATATGGTCGTGGTGACCACTACTTTGGGTAGCATTACTCGCAGTCTTGTTGCAGTTCTATTTGAATCTTCTCATTTTTAAACTAACTTAAGTATTATTTGCATCTATCATAAAACTAATATGTCATATAAGTACCTCGAAACGATATGATAAACTAGAAAGATAAGCAACGTAGGGCACAGTCGGTATATGGATGGGTGTCCACAAGTGGTAAAATGCACGCGCTTCCCCCGGGGAGACAATTTCTCAGCAGTAAGACAAAATGTTTGCAGCAAAAACACCACCATACTAATTTGATACTAATTTTGCTTTAATAACCTACTTGTTGATTGAATTAACTTATCAGTGACGATATTATACTGACAATCAAATCAACCCTAAGTCTGAGTCAGGCCATAAAAGGGAACATCTACATATTTTACACAGAGCTTCCTTCAAGATTTCGCTGGAATATAAATCGAATATCTCAACATTCAAATGGGGATATTACGCAGTCTAAAGCGGTTCATGATTTCGCCAACTTCGATAGACATCTATACTAGAGACTTTTCGAGTAAATGTAGTCATCCACAGTAAGTTTATTATAGTGAACTAGCTGTGCCCGCGGTTTCGCTCTCAATTATTAAAAATGTAACATGACTTAAATAAAACTGGAATTTATACATTTCCAAATTTCAACGAAATAACATTTTTTCGAAGTAATTGATAGCAACTGACAGCACATTCAATACAGAGAGAGAAAAAGATACCAGAATATTTTACTCTGAAATGTTTTAAACTTTTTACAATTTTTTTTTGTTCTGTGTAAAATTTGTCAAGGCCTTCTAGTATACTCTAAGACTCCTGACAAATACATGGTTCCTGTAAGATACATACAA
>DWNY01000830.1:0-14398 GCA_018250635.1 Telegonus apastus | reverse complement strand
ACTATTATTAATATTTTAGTTTTTTTTTTTTCATATTATTGCATTGTCATCGGTCCTCGATAAGTATGCAAAGTTTCAAATCAGTTTCGACGTTTCAAAGTCGGTCGAAATCACGTCCAAAGCTTCAATTACAAACATACAAACATACATACATACATAGAAAACTAATAATAGCGTGTTAAAAACGAGAAAAACATCACATTGTATACATGAACGCTTATCTCTTATGTAATTAACTTGCGAATCCCCGCGGTTTCACCCGCGTCAAAGAAATAATATAAGGCCACATTTAAACATAAGTAATACACGGCTTTAATGTGATAACTGACTATTATGCATTTTATACCAACTGACATTAAGGCCCGCGATGGCGGCCGCATGCGCGTGGAGCGCGCGCTAGTGCTTTTTACACGGCATTACGTGACATACGGCCACTATCAGTTACTACGTTACGTTATGTACCTAACCTTATTTATGTGCAAATAAAGAATATTGTATTGTACACTATTGCTTTTATTATTTTTTTAATTAAGTAGCCTAATTTACGCGTTCGACCTTCAGCTATCTTCTAGTCAATCTCCCGTCTAAATCGGTCCAGCCGTTTAGAGGATTACCTCAGCCAAACAGGCAGACAGACGGACAAAATCCTTATAATTGTATTTTTGTTATAGGTACCGTGTATACTTTCATATGCATATAGTAAAAAGTTGCCATTTCGACATTACAAACAGACACTTCAATTTTATTTATTTGTATAGACGACTATCATGACATTCTCACCGCATATGAAGTCCAGTCTAACTTTGGCGCTGCGTGCGAGGGACACCCTCTTTATGGACAGCAGGGAATTGGACTTGGGGTCGCCGATCACCACCCACCAGCCCTCCTCGCGTTTCTGGAAACAAGATGATCCAACAACTGTCAACGCACTGTTTCTAAAAAATATTCATGTCATGGAAGTGGAAAACGAGAATGCATCCCACCTGATGGTAAGTGGCCACCGGCGTATGGACATCCGTGATCAACCCCAGATAAGATCACAGTCCTACCTGAGGTCGGCCACAGATGCGTTGCTACCCCTGAGGACTAAGTTTGAACGCCTCGAATAAGTGTCTCCCTTACCACACTCTTCAAACCAGAACACAGCAGCGCTTAACATGGCTGTTATAAGGCAGAAATAGAAGTGGCGGAGATGCCGCCGGAGACGAACAAAGGGTTCTACCACCTTTAAATAGTATGACAACTTTATGCTTATAGTACGAGTTCTGCATATTTCAATATTCTAAGGTTCCATCCTAGACACCGCATGATGCTCTGTCATAGTCACTTGGCGGCGCTCCAATGGCGATGTATCACATGATATTTAACATTTTGGGGCGGTCCAGATCCATGACAGGGCAATTCTAAGCGAATTTTGATTTATTATACTAGCCTTTAAACTATCTCAAGAGGGCTAGTGATTCTAATACGATATTTCAAGAGTAGTGGATTTATAAGCTGTCAGTTGTAGTTTGAATAACAGCTGGATAATTTTAACACTTAACGTTTTCTACACACATAACCCTACATTAGGATTTTCTCCTATGTCGTGGGTGCCACGGAAACAAACAAAGACGCATACACATACATCCAGACCGAGAACAGAAATCAAAATTCATCATTCAGATGTCTGTCCGGGGATCGAACCCGGGAGCCACTGCGTACAGACCGGCATGGTGACCGCTCCGCCACGCGGGTCGTCATGCTTCAGAATATAACAGATGAATCTGTTGTCAATCGTGAACAGTGAACTCGGGATATCAAAAGGAAGTACTCTCTTACTCTTTCGTTATGTTTTATATAAAATATAATTTTCAAGTGTTCACGTCCGAACAACTCAAAAAGGAGTCGCCTTGCCATTTTTCAAGCTCCATAGGTATCTAAATTCTCGGCAATATTATCGGGCACGTAAATACAATGTTTTTTACAAAAAAGAAAATATACTATTATCATTGGGACATATAGATAGAAAGTGTTTGTATATTCGTGTATATCTTCCCTGCTCATCCCTATTGTGCAAATACAACCGCCCTCGTCGTGGTACGTGAGAACCTTTCGAAGGTCGAGCCTAATGGATTTTTATCACTCTGTAACCTCAACGTGCCTATAACCCATACCCATTCCATTTCATAGAAAATGTCTTATTACACGTGAAGGTCGAGCCCCACAAATATAGTGAGGGACCTTGCCCAAAACTATGATTTCGCTGAATTACGTATAACTATAACAATAAAATAACATTTAGGCTGTAATTTTTAAATAACCACCGAATTACAAGCACATATGCATATATTAATGCACGACACACTATTTAGGGTGAATCTTTTAAGTGTGCGGTGATTGGCCAAATTCGAAATTACAACAAATATCAAATAATTCTATTTTTTTTCTCAAAAGAGATTTAAAAAAATCTAAGTAGGCTTAGTTTTAGTTTTAATCAAAATCGCCCTCGTAAGTCTTTTCAGCCAGCTTGATAAGTGTGCATATATGTACTTTTATATTACGCCAACCTGTACAGCTAATTTTAGTATGTTTTATTAAAAACATCTTTCTATAAAGGTAGGACAGTCAGCTTATAATCGAGTATCTTTAATATGAGTTATACCGTTTGGATAGACTTCTGACTAACATCATTATTCTCATGTGTTCTAAAAGTATCTTCGAGAATAAACAAGCATAATAATGTTCTCTCACACACTAACCTATCTTCTCTGATATAAAACAAACGGCTACGAGAACAAGTAGAAGAAATAAAATAAACCCCGCAGACGTCTCAGAGTATTACCGAACATATCTGTTAGGAATCCTCTTTAAAACATTACTCTGGCTGAAGATAATACAGTTTTTAACGAGCGCTCGTAAATCCGAACGACGGAACAAAGCACAGATAGGATCCAAGTAAACTGTTCGGGACAAGCGTGTCTTTATTGTATTTAGTGCTTGTGTCGTTGCTTTAAGCTACCATTCACAAATAAACTATGGGATCGTAGCGGATTTTTTTTTTTTAATACGACGGTAGAATCGTTCGTTGTTCGACACCGAGGATACCAACGCTATAAGTATCTCTACTTTACACGAGTAGTAATTAGAACGTGTTAGTCACAAACCCTGTGGGGTTCGAGTGCGAAGGCACCACCGTCACACCTATTTCTGCATAATTACAGCATCATTACCTAACTGCTACTGAGCTCTGGTTTGAAGGGTGCGATAAGCTAGAAAACTGTATACGAGTACAAGCATTAGCAACGCATCTGTAACCAACATAACGAAGGACTAATCCAATCTGCCACTTAGCATCAGGTGGACTGCATGTTTAGCCCTACTAGTAAACTAACTGACCAGGCGAACGTTGTTCCGCCATTTGGTATTAGAAGCTTGTTTGTACCTCCAATAACGACATCTAGTCCACTATGGTACGCCTATTATGTTCACATACGTTCGTTATTCGACCTAAGAAATGTTAATTCTAATTTCAAATTGTAATAACTTTTGATAGAATAGATATAGCCTATAAGTTACGTTAAAATAGGTACAATGAATATACCTGCATTCAATTGAATTCCATTCTGTAGTTTTGGTGCTAACTAATTTTAAACCGACAGCGACCGCGAGTTTATTATATATACAGATAACAAAAAAATCTTAAGTGTAACACATAGGATCCTGAGTAAGGGCAACATGTTCGCACGAGTATCAATCATGGATAGTTTGAACTGATTACTTTTAGCACTAGTGTCACAGTGTTCAGTCATCCGGTGTAGATAGACTTGATAACACAGTGTAGAAACGGTATAATTAAGAACTTTCTCCGCACGATGACGCTCCTAATAGTCCTGCGAGGACCCTACGGCAGAAAAACTTTAAGAAAGGATTTTAAAGAAGAATCATGTAAACATACTACTTACAGTGTAGTAATCCGCATTGAGCAGCTTTTTTATATTATGGAGGTAGCAAACGAGCTTGCGGTCCACCTGATGTTAAGTGTCCACTGCCACTCATGGACATCAGTAATCAACCCCAGATAAGATCTCAGTCCTACCTGAGGTCGGCCACAGATGCGTTGCCACCCCTGAGGACTAAGTTGGAACGCCTCGGATAAGTACATATGTCTCCCTTACCCCACCCTTCAAACCAGAACACAGTAGCGCTTAACACTAATGTTATAAGGCAGAAATAGGTGTGGCGGTGATACCGCTGGAGTCGAATCACAATGGGTTTTACCACCATTTTAACACCTCCACGGCATGTTGGTGTATAAGTAAAGCATTCTCACTTGCATAGCGGATCGTGACCACGCCATTAAAAGGGTTGTCAACAAACCACTCATAGTTCCCAATAACTGCGCAGAAAATCAAGTATTTAAAAAGGTTGTCAACCAACCAATCTCCGAATAACTGTACGCAGAGAATCGACCATCAAGTAGGTAATTCCCGAAGACGTCCTTACGAATCACCTTAAAAACGTTTCTTTCGTGTGGATAATACAGTTTTTAACGATCGCTCGTAAATCCATACGGCGGGCCCAAAGTAGTAGCGCCAGGTCCAACTTGTTTTAAATCGGGACAGAAGGTAATACAAATCGGCATTTATAGTTGTAAAAACATAAAAAAATATTTTTTTTAATTAAGGTTCAATTTATTGCGTTTCCCAAATAATCATATCTAGTAATTTAGTAAAGCTGTGCTAGCAAACATTGCAATATATTACAATAAAATCGTACTTAGTTAAATAATTACTGTTATTGACGAGTTCTATAAATTTAATAACTTATTTTTCGTATAACAATATTTTTAATAAAATTTTTGATTTAGTGACATTTGGTGTCTCTGTCAGATATAACTTGTGACGCTTCCCGAGGACCCTGAAAATCGGGACGTCCCGCACAATTCGGGACACCTGGCAGCACCAGCCCAAAGTGTCACGACAGCTGAGATAGCGTCCGAAGTAATACGATGTTCATAAGTGTCTTTACTGTCCTTTGTATTCGTGTCAATCCGTTAAGCCATCCTTTATAAATTGATATAATCGTAAAGTATTAACTGTGACGAGTTTCTACGTAAGAAGATAGGGATGGGTAATGTGAAATGGACACATAGATTTGTAAGGGCTTCTCAAGTATACCAACATATCTATCATGTAGTGTATGACCGTAGGTCGATTTATGGCCGAGACCGAATCCGATTATTCGGCTATCGCTATAACATTCGGCCAAAGCCGAAAGTTTGATAAACCTAATAAATTCAGTTCCAGATTACTAAAAGTGAATAATATAACTGTTAGGGAAACCTTTTTACGTTTAAACGTTACTGTTGAAGCAATATAAATAACTTCTGGACCTGATTAAAATTACTTTGCAATTTGTCAATAATGATAACATTTCTATAAATGTAAATATCAAAACTATTGGCGCTTGCTAATAACCTTCGGCTTCGGCCAAAACTTCGGTGCACGGTTCTTTGGCCGAAGGTGGCCGAAGCCGAAACCGAAGCTTCGGTCGGATACTACTATTATGTCAAATCAATTTTTTTACAAAAACCATAAGTATTGTAGGGCTGTATGTTTTATCTCTTTTTTCCGGCGTCGATATATTGACACAAGATCAATATAAAAAAGCATTAAAGAAGCTATTTCACAAAAGGAAAATTATTAATATATTTTAAAAATATATCTTACAATAAAGGTGCTATAGCTAAAAAGAGTTTTTAAACCTAAGCCACGACAAATTAAGATTGTAACCACTCAACAGCAACAATTGACAACATAACTACGTACGTCTTTAAAGGGACATAACATAAGCATATGACTGTTTCAATATAATTAACACGAAACTTTTTTGCATTAATTAAAACATTCTGACTTTCAGGAAACTCTAGTACAACAGAAGCCTATTTGGTGGCAAAAGTTGATTAGATCCAGTTTTTCATAATACAAATTGAAAAACTTTCCTCCCAAGTTTCAACCACTTGACCTAATGACTCCAGAAAAGGTTCTTGTTTCGGGAGATTAAACTTCTTCATAATTCCAAATTTCGAGTTTTGGGACTAAATCTCGCAATTTCGCTGGACTTGAAAAGTGAAGTATCGAAACACAAAAACCCTAGCTCAGTGTGGTTAAACTAACTTGCACTGGTGCTTTTGTTCAAACTACTGCATGGCCTAACCGTTTTTCATATAAAAATGTGTAGCAAACGAACATGCAATCTACCTCATGGTAAGAACACTGCCAGCCATGGACACGTGTTCAAGCCCAGAAATGACAAGAGTCCTACCTGATTTGCACCACAGGTGCATTGCTATCACTGACATCCAAGTAGGAACGCCTGAGATAAACGTATCCCGCTTTTAAGTAACTGTAAAACTGAAAATAACAAATGCAAAACTGTTCAACCTTACAATAAATCACGTTGTCAAGCAACGATGTTTATTAAGGCAAACGATCGAGATCAAAGGTTCCCACCCGGTTCACACTGAAAAGGAAAATGATACGACCGCCCGAAATAGGCACCGGCCTCCACGTAACGATATATACACGATACAGTACATACACGATGTGTTACGATCTATACAAAAAAAAAAAGCTGTAGCCTTTCTGCGCTTTAAAAAAACGGCTGGACATATGTACATAAAAAACAAAAAATATACACGACGAACAGATTACCTCTTTCCTTTGGGAAGTCGGTTAAAAAGGTATTTAGCGCTACAAAAGTTCATGTTATCAAAGTAAATAAATTAGCTCCTTTTAAATTCAAGAAGGTAACGAGAATTTACAGTCTATCAGATGAAGTCATCACTGTCTTCCATGGACATAACTCCACTTCATTATTATTGTCCCACTGCTGGGAACGGTTCTCCTCACGGAGTGAGAGGGTTTTAGGCCATAGTCCACCGCGCTGGGCAAGTGCGAATTGATAGACTTCATATACCTCTGAGAACTTTTGTTTAAAGAACTCTTAGGTGTGTAGTATTCCTCACTCCGGTTGCGTTCCTCCGGAGATCCCGGGGTCCTCTTCGTAGCGCCGAGTACGACCACCGGGGGGTTTTTAGTGGGTAAAAATCCCACATAACTCGGCGTCGCTCCAACGGCGACGAGTACCTTTTGAAGGTTTCCCCTCGACAAAAAAAAAATTTAAAAAAAAAAAAAGAATTAAAACAAAGACTCAGAACATACATCCGAATTCCGGTCGGAGATCGAATCAGGACTCTATTGTGTGTCAGACAAATATTGAGATAATTTAGCCACAAGGGATTTTTAAGGTGCCAAAAAAACTGTCTTTTGTTAACTTTTTCAATGGTTTCAGTTATGGGGCTACCTGGATTCGGAGGTGGCGGCTACCCCCATGCCACCGGAGTATGCGGACTACAAGACCACAATACTCTGCAAGGATTGTCATAAGGTATACTAAATGCACTAGTGTAGACTTGTGGAGTAGAGGTTTCATAGTGTAGGATCCTTGATAGATTTTGCAGGTTGTTGTCTGTTTGTAATAGATTTAATCGATCATCTATTTCTTATGTGAAGAATATACAGATAATACTTCTAACTGTTTCAGTCTGTATATAACAAAAATACTAATCACATATAAAGCGAATAGTTGATTGATTTAAATTATTGTGATTACTAAAGTTTCCCTTATGTTACAGTTGTCGACGGTCAAGTTCCACGTAGTCGGCCTCAAGTGCCAGCATTGCGGCGCTTACAACACGTGTCAGACAAACGGATTTCACAAGTCAGTATTTTTTTTACATTTTTCGCTTGTTTTTGATTTACCTATATGTTCTTAAAAAGGTTTTATCTAGTACTACATCATTATGTTATAATATAAAAATATAATGTATTTGACTTACATGAAATGGACATAAAATTACTGCGTAATTTATTAATTAATCCTATTTCCAATAAATGTACTTGTATGATGATGTCATGAAATCGACACTATAAAAAAAAACAAATCCATCCCACAGGAACCGTACATTTTTGCGGGATAAAAAGTGGCCTATATATTATTCCAGATGATAATCTATCCAGACTATATCTATGTACAAAATTTCATCCAGATCTGTTTAGTCATTCTGAATCTATCCATCGTCACAAACATTTAGCTCTAAATTATTTATAGGATAATATGATTACGCTGATCTGATCCGATTGACTTTTAAGATGCTCATTCAAAAAAAAAATGTATCCCAGGGAGAGCGGCAGCGCGGAAGCGGAGGGCTCGCAGTCGTCGTCGTCGCCGTCGTCGTCGTCGTCGTCTTCTTCTTCTTCTTCCTCTTCTTCCTCTTCTTTTTCTTCTTCTTCTTCGCCTTCATCATCATCATCTACATCATGTTCTCCTTCTCCTTCTCCTTCTTTTTCATCATCTTCATCTTCTTCTTCTTCGTCTTCTTCTTTTCATGTCGGGTCTAAGCATTTCGCTCTGTCTGCCTTGTCTTTCATCACCATACCGTCGTTTGAAAGATGAATTTAGATTTCTGTTCTGGGTCTGGGTGTTCGTGTTTGTATTTCTATGACACCCACAACACAGGACAAAATCCTAATGTACTGTTATGAGTGTAGAGTGTTATGAGTGTAAAGTTCTTGTACACAGGTCATACAGCGAAGTGTTCAATCTCTCAAGAGCCTCAGACTTAGTGCGGAAGACGCGTGGATTCAATACCAAAAATAAAGTGGTCATATTCGTACACGGCTTCACGGACGACCCCACGAAAAACAGCTTCCAGACTATCAGCGAATCTTTTTTACAATCAGGTAACCGTTTTTATAATATAGATAGTAGAACATGTAGTTCACCTGATTGTAAGTGGCTTCTATCGTCTCCGAATCATCAATCCATTTAATCAACCTCAAAGAGGATTGGAGTGAACTCAGCACAACGCTTAACACTACTGTTATAAGGTAGCAATTGGTGTGGCGGTGGTGCCGCTGGAGTCAAAGCACAGAGAGTTCTACTTTATATCTGCTTCAACTTCATATATTATATGTTAACTATTACATTGACTTTAGAAACTATTTCCAGAGGAAGGAAGGTATGTTACGCTGTTGGCACTAGACGGAAGTTCTCTCTTGCGCTGGTTCTACCTTCGAGCCTCCACGTGCGTGCGTTTTATGGGCGACGAGCTTGCCGAAACCATGGTCTCTTTGGTCAAAGGTGGGCTTACTACTTATTAACGTTATATTCATACTTACTAACTTTATATAAATTTATTTATCTTCTTACTAATATAAACGGGAAATTAATATTATTTTAACAAAGTTAATTTATATAGGTAAAAATTCTCTCTATACATGCAACGGGAAAGTGTATGAATTGATTCTGTATGAATTTGGTACAGAGACAGATTATAGTCTGGAATAAAATAACGTCAAAAAAGGTAAAATAGGCTATTTTTATTCCGAAAGTATAAGGTTTCCCTTGAGGAATCCCTTGATATATAATTTTGTAAAGGGCAATGAAAGGGGTACTTTAGGGGTCAAATAACGACGAAGCTACTATTTATCCCGAAAAAATATACGGTTCCCGAGGGATAGATTTGTTTTGACAGCTATAGTTCATAAAGATATTTTGTGAGGATGGATGGAACGTTGGTTCTCTTTCACACAAAAACTACTGGATGTATTTTTTATAAAATTTTGATTAAGGGTTAATATTTCAAGTGTGTAACCCGGCTAGGGAAAGATATTTTTGACAAATCTGAGTATGCAGTTATAGTTTTATCCAAAATGGGCCTCGGAACTTCTTTCTGCATTTTTCGAAATTCCTTATAGATTCGGATTTGACCATCTGCGCACATTTAAATTGATATTATATTCTGTATAGTATATAATATAACATTCTGTGTAGGATAGTCTTCACGTTGGCAAGTGAGATTCACACAAGCGGATCCGCTGGCAAAAACTAGATTTTAAATAACAATTGGCCAAGAACGAGTCAAAGTCGCGTACGCGTTAGTTACGACCAAATTTTCATTTTTATTATTAATTAATATTATCATAGCGTTTACGCATGAAATTCAGTCATTGTTTAAATCACAAAAATAAGTTTTATATGTTTCATAGTTTATTTAAAAATACCAGTGTTATCAATTTATCCGGTCTAAGTTAATATGATCTGTTTCCTATTATGTAGGATAATTGACCGACATATAAACAATGTATGTTGTTATAATAATGTTACCTACCAGAAGTACTTATACAATTAATATCGCACACGCATTGCTATTGTTATTGAGAGTGACATAAAAGTGATAAACTGTTGGAAACGATTATTTATTATTCTTCCGTTTATACGGTACGTTATGTACAATGCAATCAATTGTTTCATTTAAGGAAAATGAAATTTCTTAATAATCTTCGTACTGTATTACATCCCACACTACACTAACAACTATACATACAATATTCGCGCTCAACCCATGTGTCCTACTGTTGGGTCTCATCTCATAATGAGAGGGCTATTAGGCTTTGTGCGTATTGGAAAACTTTACACACCGTTATACTTTTTTGAAAAACTTTAAAGCATTAAGGTTTCAAGGTATCTAGTAATTCGGTATTTACTATAAGGACATAGGGGGCTCCTGCCCGGGGCCTCCGATCTTTTTTTGAAGCACCACCACCTTTAATATGTGACCTTCCAAAACTCGTCAAGAGATGGCGGCACTAGTATTTTAAGTGATGTATCGACATTCTACAACTCGTCAAGAGATGGCGGCACTAGTATTTTAAGTGATGTAACGACATTCTACAACTCGTCAAGAGATGGCGGCACTAGTATTTTAAGTGATGTATCGACATTCTACAACTCGTCAAGAGATGGCGCTGAATTACGCTATCGAAAATATCTTGCTCAAAAATAGAAATCATATTTATTTTTACTCAAAAAGATTTATAAAATTCTATTACTACTGTCCAACGAGGTCTCAACTTCTGGTGTACCCAACGGCTCTAGCATTCTCAAATGTCCTGGCAGTGTTAAAGAACTATCTTAAACATCATATTAAACCATTATCTTCATTAATGCAACTTCATAATGTACTTATTTTTCTTATTAACGTATCATACTTTCCGTACTGGGTTCATTTAGCATGCAGTCTTCACTTATAATTGTAATTGCACTGGTCTTATCTGTATTTCGACTATGTTATTATATATTTTGGTGAAAACATGTTGGTCATTAATAAATACATAAATCTTTTTAGATGGATTATCACCATCTCAAATTCACATGGTGGGACATAGCCTCGGGGCCCACGTGAGCGGCTTCACCGGCAAGCGGTTCTTCGCTCTAACCGGTCAGAAGCTGGGCCGGATCACCGGGCTGGACCCAGCTGGGCCCTGCTTCACTAACCTCGACACTGAGCTCAGACTGAGCCCCACTGACGCGGAGTACGTTGATGTCATACATACTGACGCTGGTGTGTATGGCATTAATGAGATCGTGGGTAAGTACTGTTTAATATGTTTGATAAAAATAGTGAACATCATAATTTTAATACTAGAAATAAAGTAAACTGTCATCTGTCAAAAATCTTTCATGGGAAACTACAATTGCTAGTACAATAAAAATCCCGGATGATATCACGAATCTCACTGAAAGAGAGTTTAAACTGTTCATTAAAAAAAACTGTGTAGAAACCCGTACTTTTTGTTTTTTTATTATTATTTTATGATATGAAAGTAGTAAACGAGCATGCAGCCTACCTAATGGTAAGTGGCCAGTGCCGCCCATCTGCAATCAATCGGATAAGATCACAGTCCTTCCCGAGGTCGGCCACAGACACGCCACGCTAAACAATGGAAATGGATTTTCTTATACAACACAAAAAACCGAAAATACAATAAAATATTAAAATTACAACTTTTCATGTCCAGGTCAGGCGAACTACTTGCCGAACGGCGGGTCAATGCAGCCAAACTGCTTATTCCAAACATGTTCGCATTCGCGGTCGTGGCTCATCTTCGGCGTGTCGGTGCTGTTAGGGGACATCTTCCCCGCGACCCGCTGCGCTGACTGGGAGGCCTTCAAGCGAGGGAACTGTGAAGATGTTATCAGGTGAAAATTCCTGCTTTTTTTAGTCTTTTTAACGTTATGAAGTGTGAAGATTTGCGACTTTGAAACTTCTTTTTTTTCGGATTGCATCAGGAGGGTAATGTTTTTCGAGCGTACGTATGTATGTTAATTTCTTTGGCACTCCCCAAAGCCCAAATGGCTTGACGGATTTTATTAATATAATTTAAAAGTAGCAAAAGAGCATACAATCCAACTTGACCTGATAGTAAGCGGTCACTGCCGCCTTTGGACATCTGTAATCTGTAATCAGGGATCCAACCTAGAACCCACAGCGTGTCAGACCGGTATGGTGACCGCTCCGCCACGCGGGTCGTTAAATAACTTTTAAATCTGTAAATCCTTAAATGTGTTGTTTCCAGCTACATGGGGTACCAATCGAAACCTGGTACAACGGGTCTATTCTTCTGCCAAACAAACGGCAAATATCCCTTCGGCAAAGGTTTGGACGGCTTAAAATACAAGAATAATGTTGGCCTAGTCAGGAATGTGCAGGAAGGTATATCCAAAGCATTGCCCGTTGCTGATGTGCATCATGGTATTGCCGAAACTTTACCCAATGTGCAGGACGGTATAGCCAGAACTTTACCCATTGCGGAAGTGCATCAAGGTATTACCAAAACTTTACCAAACGTGCAGGAAGGTATTGTCAAAAATATACCCATATTCGGTAAATTACCCAAATTTGGTAAATAATTTAAAACTTAAAAGCTATTTTAATATTTATCAAATATTGTGAGATAGGTACCATAAACCATAATGTTCTGATAAATTATTGATAAGGTTGTTAACGTATAGAATATTTAACTAGGGATGTTATGGATATTAAACTTCGAATCTGGATATGTAAAAAAAAATATACCGGTTTCGGTTACGGTTACGGATATGAAATTATTTGGGATTATCCGATAGTTTCGGTTACGTATAGATAATTTTTAAGTAACAATTAAAGAAAAATAAAGTAAAACGAAGTATTGATTAAATTTATTTGCAATTAAGATCCGTGTACGATTACTGTGTAGCTTTTCCGCGTGATAACAAGTAATTTTGTGTCATATTTGAACTCCACCCATATTCCAAAATATTGGAAATTTTATATCGGATTCGGTTACGGTTGCAGGTAGATTTTTATTTCGGATATCCCAGTTTCGGTTACGGATGTCCATAACATCCCTGGTTTTAACTAAACATTAAAAATGTATAAGTATATATCCTAGTTTGCGTAGTCCCTACGTTAATAACATATTGCCATAAATGTTGTGATGTTTTTTAAACTTTGTGATACAAATAGATAATTTAAGTATTTTCCGGTAATTTCGAGACATCTTGATATTGTGTAATTATCTAAATACAAGTGTGTTTCAATGAATTATTTAATAATTATGTTTATTTAAGTAAATTTAAATGTCCTCATTATGACTTAAAATCTGCGAGCGCATTCTGTGACTTTCCTTGTGATAAAGTTACTCAAAATACAACCTAAGAATTAACATACTAATTCGTTCCACAATCTAAACAACGTGGGAGTGACTTATATGTGTGTTGATATATATATATATTGATACAAATACCCGAACACAAAATAAATCGTAGCTCAGCAAATATTTTCTCCGGGATCACACCCAGAAACCTGCATAGAAAATCCGTGAAGTACTTGAACAGCTATGCCAAGCGTCTCGATGCGTGCGCTTGCGCATTGGAAGATTTGCGATAGAGTCATCGACATTATTGTCAAGAGTGTTAATAAAAAACTGTTATAAAACAAAGCATCTTTATTTTAATTCTCATTCATAATTTCCTCTCATTAAATATAAAATAATGCGGAGCTGGGACTCTTAGAAAAATAAACATCTTTAATAAATATAAACACAAGAAGTTTGCACGCTCGAAGCCAAAATGCAAAAACGATTCTTGATCGATTCATTTCAAAAATCAATTTTTCTCATTTAGTACAAGCGTACATTACTATATTTTCTTGGGTTTGTCGCAAATAACGGAAACAAAGACAAGAAATATGTAAAATAACAGTTCCGTAAAGATTTGTTATATCTAAATATTTTTGAAAATCATGCGGATATGATAAAATAAAATAGTAAACAGTTTTTAAATAATAATTATAAGTGTTATTATTAACGACACACCCGAGAGCACAACACAATAAAAAATATTTTAATAAAATGTCAAATTGATAAAAAAAATCAATAATAATAATAATGATAAAATTATTAATAAAGAAACGCTATGCTATCTCTGATTCACAATCAGGCGCCCATAACGTTTATAACTTACTCTAATA
>DWNY01000829.1:0-14405 GCA_018250635.1 Telegonus apastus | reverse complement strand
GGCATTTATTTTTAAACTCAAAGGAGGAGATCATTTTATCTCATATGTCGGACACATTAAACAAACTTAATTTTGATATCCAAGTGAAAAACAACATTTTGTTTGATATTTGACGATTAAGAAAAGGTCCTACATGCCATCTTTATTATAATTGGCGATTTCTGCATTTTATAAATATTTTTTTGGATAATTGGATAAATTTTGCGAAAACGAGACAATTTTGCGTTCCCAAATTTTTATCGGGGACTCCGGGACGAAGAGCCGAAAAACGGGACGGTAATGTTCAAAACTAGGCGTATGGTCACGTAAAGTATATAGCCAGGATAATATTTCGACTAAAAGGTTTTAAGTCGTTTTTAATTGTTTATGTTAAGATGACTCAAACATAATACCCAGTAATAAAAGTGACGGGAGGTTTACACGATGCTAAAAATATAGATATTTGAGATATAGAGAGCGTTAAACAATCATGTAAAGTTCTAATATAGGTATTTAATAAAGGTATAAGTTTATTGATAGTGATTGACTTGTTCTTACAAGAGTTGGGTTACTCAAACTGCGTATGTATGCAAAATATGAAAACAAATGAAGCCGATCCTCGTATGTATGAGAGCAATAAATCTTGCCAGAGTTTTGTTTATATTGACCTCAGTCGCTTCTGCCATGCCGCCATATTACTTTCTCAAGGCGAGAATATAATATATATTACATATCAAATATGCCCACTTCACTGACATTATTTATTATTAGTTGCTTTGGTGTTATTTGTTTTTATAATTATAATTAATATAGTTAGGTGAGAGACTTAGGTACCTATCAATTTATTTCTTCAACTAAAATTGTCCTGTTAATGTTGAAAATTTTATACGTTTATAATAGAAAACGAATGTACAATTCACCTGATGGCAAGTGGTCATTGCCGTGGACCTATGATAAGCCTCAGATAAGATTAGATTACCTAGACCATAGCAGTGCTTAACGATTCTGTTTTGGTATAGCGGTGGTGCCGCCGTAGTCGAATCACGGAGGTTTCTACTACGTTCAACCTTTACATGATTTCTTATGGTTGTCGTGGAATAACAATAAAACAACCCTATATAAATTACAATGGCATTTAATTATTGGGGTATAAAAATTAGCGCTCAGACAGACTTTTTAGCAGACTTTGATGTTTTAAATTACCTTTTGTGTTATTAAGTTTGTAATTATGTATCTTATTAATTTTTAACCGACTTCAAGAAAGGGAGGAGGTTCTCAATTCGACTGTATTTTTTTATTTATCCTTATAGTCAGAAACTGTAGGCATTCAACGTTAGCTTACCCGCTTTAATCCAGCTTCTACGTAGAGTAGCTTTTCACATTGACACGAAATCTTTTGTTCATCGATCTGTAGTTTTCATCGCGTCTTAACCCAGTTGATACGAAAAATTGCGGATACGCTCAGTAATTACTTGTCTGTTATGAAGCTATCTAATTTTGTGGCAAGTTCCTCAACCGGGTGCCGTACAAATCTTCGGATCAGTTGCGCGACCAGTCGATTCTTCAGGCACATATCCGGTAACCGGGGTGAATTATTGCAACTTCATTTACTATGACGCTGGGCGTATTTTGTGCGATGAATGTAGAACAAGCTTTTGTGCTCTTTACGCTTACGGTGAACCGGAATTCTTGTTTTACTTCTTATGCTTGGCATCGTTCAAGAAATTAACTACCGTGAAAGACTTCCTAGAATTCCGTTTGATTTTCAAGTTGGTTGTTCTTTGTAACTTATCTCAGAAAATACTTTACTAAAATACAGAAAATACTTAAAGTAGAGTCTTTTAAGGCGAAAGTTATTATTTTAATCGTTTTTTGTCCCTTAAATGTAGCATCAAATCGTCTTCTCTTATGACTTTTAGAACTATTTTTTTTTGGGTTCTCTTTAAAACTGTGCGAGGTTTGAAGCAGTCCACTTTCGCGTTCAGGCCTATGTAATGTGGCTTTGTTGTGAAAGAAACGAGATAGTAGTCAGTAGACAACTCATTGAATCTAATCATAAATGCTTGAAATTACCTGTTAGGCCATTATTGTAAGATTTACCTACCCTAGGCGGTCACCTATCAAATTTCTCATCAGTTGTCGTACTTTGTAAATCAGTTATAATTATTCATTACGTTATGCGCGATTTGCTCTTACATTTTTATTTCAATTTTCCTATAGGTCATTTCAATGTTATGGTCTTAATATATTTGGGACAAGGCTTTCCAATATATAGCTCCGATAGATTGGATGTGGCAGTAAATATAACTATTACTGAGCTATGAAACTGTAACAAGAAATACTTTTCCTTCCTTGTGCGCGCTGCTAACTAAAATGTAGGAAATATTATATAAATTTCATTAAGGAAATTTTATATGAATTCTTGTAAACTGGAGGAATTTCAAAAATCTGTCCTGTGTCATCTAGTTCGTTGCGCTTGTTTGATGAATATAATTGTACTGAACATTACAGGTGTCTGATCGTACTATAATAATCTACATAATGACTTCATTATATATACATTATTTATACCCGCGCAATCTCTACTTTTAGTTTAAAACTTTTGAACATATAAATGTGATGCTTTCTGAACTCTTACCATTCTAGACACAAAAAGAAAAACTCTCACCCATTTTAGATGTTTACCTATCCGAGGTCGAACCCGGAACCACTTCGCCACGCGGCGGAATAAAAGCAAAAAGAAAAACAATCTTATTCTAATATTATTAGTAACTTCATCGTTATTTGACTTCATAGTATTATGATTTCGTAGAAAGATACACAGCAAAAATTGTTTGTAAAATAGGAAATTCAGTGTACAGTGAACAGAAAGTAGCCAGAGCAAATATTGAAGCTGGTTTTATACGAGCAAATAAAATGCTTCATGTATTTGCTTATCTGTGTAAAGATGTATTTGATCACAGACAACTCTCTGACTAGACCAGTTGCATTTATACAATTGTTTTAATTTTTTTAATAGGTTGACCTTTCAGTTTGCATTTATAACGGGACTTTCAGATAGTTGACAAGGAAGATAAGTGCTGTTATAATAATGATAAATTATGTTTTAAGGTGGTAAATCTCTATATGGTTTGACAGCAGCGACATCACCGCCACCCTTATTTCTGCCTAATAACAGCAATGTTAAGCGTGTCTGTTCTGGTCTGAAGGGTACACCCTTCTTACCACAGTAAGGGAGTGTGTTCCTACTTAGTCCTCAGGAGTAGCAACGCATCAGGTGGACGGCATGCTCTTTTGCTACTTACAAACTATAATATTGATTTTGTTGTCAGGTCCCACTTGTTATAAATGGGGACAAAAGGGAACAAATAGGGATTTATAGTTGTAGATCGGGACAAAGAAAAAACATTTTTTTTATTAAGGTTTAATTTATTGCGTTTCCCAACTAATGATAACTAGTAAGTTAGGAAAGCTGAACTGGTATAAAAGTTACAAAATATTGCAATAAAATCGTACTTAGTTAAATAAATATTGTTGTTGCCGCGTTCTTTAAGTTTCTAATAATAATGTTTTTTAATAAAATTATTGATTTATCGGGACATTTGGTGTCCCGATCAGATGTAAATCAGGACGCGTTGCCAGACTCCTGAAAATTGGGACGTCCCGCGCAAATCGAGATATCTGGTAACATTAAACATTACACACCCTTATCATTTAATAGTATGCCGTGTGCTATTAATATGCAGTATGATATCGGTCTTGATAGGACCACTCATTTTTCCCGTGGTTGTCGTAGCATGCGACCAAGTGACAAAATCCAGAAAATGGATAGCAGCGTCTTGTTGTGTAACAATACCAAATGTATTTTGGTATTAACCTAACCTACCATACCAAAAAGGTTGACAGGTATATTAATTTAGGCTTACAGTTGCAACGTCTCGTAACTCAATAAGAAATGGCGCTACACGGACTTAAATACGCTATCAAAGGTTTTTAAAACATAGCACATATTTAAAACTTCCGAAATGAGGTAGATGGCACATTTGCTCCACATATGATCCAAATGATCACTTCAGCTAGTAAAAAACCCATCCTCATTTCACGTATTCAAGAGTCTCCAGAATTTAGATTTAAATATCGTATGCTTTGCTTCCCAAATTACAACATTTGTAAATTATATAAGTACTATACGGGCTTGTAGTAAAACTTATTTGTATAGTGATTGACGATGTACAATAGAACCGGTATCAGGCTTTAGTACTAGCGATGAAAAATTATCGTTTTTTTTTACGAAAAATGGGTTACCTACACGTTGTAGATATTACAAGCAGAATATTACGTACATATAAAATAAATTATTTATTTAGATATTTTACAAAGAACTATCAACATACAAAAATATACATCTGATAGGTAATAAGATCTAGACATAAATAATAATATACGTTTTTCGGACCATTCCGTTATCACTAATAGAGTAATAAATAACCTTTAACAAAAGCTTACAGAGCCGCTATAATACCTAATTTAGGCAAAATTTATAAGCATTAAGGAAGCTATTCAGATTTTTTAAAGTGAGCCGTCTCTTGGCAAGGTAATAAAAATTCGTTTAACAAGATTCTGAGCTTCGTTTAAAGTGCAAAAAGTGTAAAATGGAATTTAAGTGGGAGCTGTCACTTCATTCTTTGAAAAGTTTTCTATTTTCACCTATTTAAATAGACTGATGTTTAAATGACGAAAATGGCAGAAAATTAGATAACCTATATTAAAAGCGAGGAAGAAATTCTAACATCAAACATCTACGTATTTATTCCAAGTACTTGAATTATGATCATGTTTATTTACTGTGTGTGTTTAAAACTACTTGCCGCTAAAACAACGAGATTAAATTCATGTAAATGCAAATATATTCATAGTACGAATCTTAACTTAACATATAGGCTTTATTTCATCAAAATCGATCCACTCTATCAAAAGTTATTACAATTAAAAATCAAAAGTAACTTTTCTTACGTCAAATTACATACGTAAGCGAATAGTTATACCTTAGTGGACTAGATAGCGTTATTGTAAAAACATCACGGAATCACGGGCAAACTTCTAAATATAAATGGCAGAACAGCGTTCGCCTGGTCAGCTAGTCTATAATATTAATAACTCAGAAGCACGTAAATTTCCTGTTATAAAATTGAGTGATAATAAATAAATTCCAAAAATTTTCAAAAATATCCTGTGCGGAAGACGGAGATGTTTCAGAATTTGGATTTTCCTTCTCCTTCCTTCTCTGGTGTTTGATCATTCAAAATTGGCTAAAACTTGTACTATTTGTCACATCACGTGAATCTCTTATTGACTCTCACATCATAGTCCTTAACAACTTTCCTCGTTCTTTTCGCTCCAAAAGTCACACTTTGTTGCAGGCGAAATCTTTGAAGCATTATAAAACTTACAGACTTGGCAATCTTCGCCAGAATGTGTTACGAATGCTGCTAGAACTGGGGACAAAGTACCATTTGTCTTACGTTTCGCTTCGAAAGTTCTGCATCAGCTTTAGAGTTAACTCAATATACATCATGCAAGGTTTTATTAGGTTTATTTTACCAAAGCCTGTCTTTTGAATTTGCTTAAAAAGATCTGAAATGTCCACGAAATAAAATTATTAAATATCAAATCATATATGAGATACGTTGATACATGAACTTTGAATATGATAAGCGATTTTGTTGTAGATGTGCATAAATGCCTTTTTAATTATAAGATTGAATGTTTTAAACGTTTAGAAATAAGTAATCATTACTTCGAATCCCTGTAGTTGTAATTACTAAAACTTTAAATTTCATGAGATTTATAAAAAATCATACATTACAATTCTAAAAACAGTAATTATCCTTCAACTTAATTGTTTCTCAGGAATCGACGCTGACGTGACTTCAACGATCCCGGATAACACGAGCGAACAGAGTGCGCAGCCAACACTGAACAAAGTTTATCAAATGCTACACACAAGCCTAGACTTACATAATCAAACTCAAGTTCTCGACAACTTTAATTATTCCAACTTTAATCTTGTACATAGTTTCGGCGACAGACTCAAGAATTCCGTTAGTATCAATAAGACTCCTTGTTGTAAGGATGGAGCTGTGAAAGAAAGATTATCTGAAGAGGGTGCTAAATTAGTTATACATAGGAATGTAGATAAGGATAGCAAGAGGAATAGAATGAGACGGGTTGTGAATATAGTGTCAGACAACGTTACCTATGTAAATAGTTATGAAGTGACGACAGAGACGCTGCCGAGTCCACCGCCCCTGGTACTGGAGAGGAAGAGAAAGCCAGGCGAGACTGGATCCAGTGCTCCATTGCTCAATTACATCTTTGATACGTATTCGAATACTCATCAACATAGGAATGATAGGTAAGTTAACACTGCGACAAACATAAAAAGGTTTTAATCATTAAATATAATTGCGATTTACCAAAGCCATCACCATAATATATTTCATGAAATACATATAAAAATATTATCATCAATAATTGCATCCATTGACGCCATACTTTTATTTTCATCGGGCGCCGTGATGGACCGTGAAGCATTAAGTACAAAAATCTTCAAACGTAAACATTTAAGCTAATAGCCTCTGTATATTACCGTGACCTGGTTATACATATATCTAGAACCTTAGAAAGTCTTCAGTCCCTTAATAGCCCTCATCAGCATGTCGGCGTATCGCAACGGCAATATTAATAAAACTAATCGCTTGGATGTTTCTAAACTAAGACGAAAATTCCTTTTTAACCGACTTCCCAAAGGAAATAGGTTATCTATTCGTTCTGTGTATATTTTTTATGCAAACTTAAATACTTTTTGATTAAAAATATTAATAATTTCTCGACTTCATAATTTATAATCAAAGATATAACTTGTAAAGAAGTTAGCTATATGGTACTGTACCTTTTCTAGTATTCATCGATTTCGTTAGTGAAATACCAATCTTATATTGAATAAAACACTCAGACCAACTCGTGACAGAGCATTACTAATATTCTCTAAAACTATGTATCAAAAATTTCATAATAGAACGTCTAGAAATAAACTAGCGACAGTTCGTATCATCAATCGGCAGCGACTGTCGCTGCCTGTTCTTAGCAATAGTTAGCGACTGTCGTCGCCTTGTTCCGCCACCATCAGTAACCATAGACGTTAGTTATCGTTTGTCCTCCGCGACCTTCAGTAGCTGTCACCACGTGCTATAACGATCGTCGACGATGTTCTTTATAATATGGAGGTATGAAAAGAGCGCCGTTCATTTGTCTTAGGTTGGCCACAAATGCATTGCTAACCTTGAGGACTAAATTGAAAGAATCTATCTTACCACAATTTTCAAACTAGAACAGAACAGCAGTTAACACTGCCGTTATTTGGCAGATATAAGTGTGGCGATGGTGGTGTTTAACCAAAAAGGGTTCTACCACCTTCCATAAAACTCGTGTGTAAAGTCCTTCCGATCACTAGCTCAGGTTACCGACCTCATGCACATAAATAAACATACTTGCTTCATAGGCTTCATAATGTCGGTTATTCGGTTTGCGCCCTGTTTACTTTCACTATCCATAGTTATGATTATGTTACGAAATACAAATAGTATACGTAATTCGGTTTCTCCTCGCTGTTCAACCTACAAATTCAGTTAGTGAGTTAAGGCAGCTTACACACTAACTGAATTTCGCTTGTGTCTTTGCCTTAACTAACGAACGCTCATAGTGGTTTTGGGGTATTAACATATTTATATTTTCGGCCTAGAATAGCGAAGCTATGTCTGTTAATAAATTTGAGTAGCTTTGTAATATCTAGCGTGTAGCGAGATGACAGTACTACTGATATCAAGTGACCACTTCTGCCTAATAATGAAATGTACTGAGGTCAGTCATAGAAGCGTTGCTACCCTTGAGGAAAAAATTAACCTCGTATAAGTGCATCTTCCCTTGACATCTCCTTCAAAGCAGAAAATAGGAATATTTAACACTTATTAAGGTAAGAATAGATGTGGCAGGGTGCCTCCGTAGCCGAACCTTCGGGTTCGAGCACCATCTCATTATGATCCCACAACAGGTCGCGGATCTCTTCTTAGAGAGGGACTTAGACCATAGTCTACCGCATTGGCAATGTGTGAAGTAGTAGACTTCACATGACTTTTTTTACAGAACTCTTATGCGGGTAGGTTCCCTCATAATATTTTCCTTTGCCGTTATAGCAGAGTGATATTTTTAATACGTACCCAATTTTTGAAAAATCAGAGGTGGGTGCCTGGGTTTTATAACTCGGACCCTCGATTGAGAAGCCGAGTTTCAACCATTAGGCTATCATAACTTTTTTGCTACTGCTACCACTACCACTTTTATAAATCAATATTGACTCTCATGCATTCTCCAGGGCTGGTCACGGCAACAGCATCTACGCTGCAGCAGCACCGGAGATAGAAGCTCTGGTGGGCTCCACAGCACACCTGGACTGCAAAGTAGATGCGTTACACGATAAACTGGTAATAAGTATGTCCTATCATCAAATTGTTCCAATGACTATATCCCCCTTCGTTTCGTGGACGTATGAAGCAACAAAGGAATAATCCAGAATATAATCAGCATTCTCTTGTGGATCTGCTTATTCAGTAGTATCATCAGGCATTGATGGCATTTCCAAGGCAGAAAATGTTTTACTATACCAAAAATTGACTTTGATACCCATACTCATTTGATACCCATATATTTATGATAAAAAAAATATTTCGTCGTCGTCCCCCCGTTTTTCTCCGTTTGCAGGTATATTTCAAAATTGTATAGCCTATGTCACTATGACAAGTGACACGATTCTAGCGACATTTTATATGTTAGAAACCGTCAAGCCGTTAGGGCTATGGAGCGTGCCAAGCGTGCCCTCCTTCTGACGCAGTCGGGTATAAGTTGACGGATATCTTTGATAGGATAATATTTTTAGCTTATATTTTGTTGGATATCACATATCTCTCTCCTTGACTAAAAATTGCCCATCCAATACATTAATTGCAGTTGTATTGCGCAGCTTGGCTGATAGCTTGCATTTCGTCAATGCCTGAAAATTCTGAACGCTTCAAAATTATGGTCCGATTTTAATTTAGCCACCAATAAGGTGTGATGTATGTATGGTCTTGGTTCCAGTCTTGGCACCAGTTCTGTACTTATTGGATTTATATATTTTTTATTGATGTATACATTGCTTTTATTTTAAATTATAATAATGTTTAAGGTATCGTGGGTTCGTCGGAAAAACGACGAAGAACCGATGGAGCTGCTTACAACTGGCATGCAACAGTACACAGCAGATGACAGGTGAGAAAACTCGTTTGTATGACATTAGCTTACTTATAGCCCATAGACATTTTGCTAGGTCCTAATTCCTAAACATAAGGGTCAAACTAAGTATAAGCATGACGCATTGCTAGCAATAGCAACTGGATCTTCCAAACGTAGCGGATAAACTTCAAAATATTTTATTTTCCATTAATATTCTGGAAACAGAAATATGCTTGCCGTGTTTTGTTGGCTGTACTCGTTGGCCGACAGGTGAACGATATACGATACATTTGTCTCCATAAACCTGCCGTAACGGCGCTGGCCTAACGCTGTAATGTGTTAATGGAGGATGAAATGAACCTTTCGTGTGAAATTTAGTGCGGTAATTTTATATAATGTGTGTACGCGACATGACAATGTAACCGTCACTCATTACTGTGATAGTGCGTATCACGGCTCTTCTTTTATAATAAGTTCAAATCCACGCTTGCGGAGTAAGTATTCATACACGTTTTGTGAAATTTTAGAAGCAATCGTGCAATCCACCTAAAAAAATGGTCTCGTGTGCTAATGGACATCACCAACCAACGCCGTGTACCTATGTGACAAAGATAAATTGTCATCCCTAGCGACGAATCTTACCACGCCCTTGAAACCATTTCCTTCATTATGTATTTATTTATTTATTGGATCATCCAAAAATTACAAAAAATAACAGTTTTTACAAATATAGGTCATTTAGTTAATCATTTGCAACTTTAATTACAATAAATAAATTATTTTAAACAAATCAATATTATTAATGGAATCGACCAAAAATCCTCAACAGTTTAGAGAAGGGTTAAAACTATATGTTTGCCAAATTTGGATTGTGACCGTACTTCACATTTCATTTTCCTTTAATGAGCTGAAAATTAAAAAAAAATCTTCCAAAATCTGTTCCTTGCGATATCCTTCAAACCAGAAGACTAGTTATACATAAAGTGAGGGGCTAAGGCGTGCCCTTGGTATAACCCCAGTTACAACATGTGTGAAGGAAATTTAATAACGCATTGTCAATCGTGCTTCCAGACAAATTAAGCTACTTTGCTCATATAAAAGCTCAGCGACGCAAGAAACATTTCTCATCATATACCTGCCATAAAATGGAGCTACTGTAATGTTGTAATGTGCTAACGGCCCTTCCACCACGTGCTTCATTTAGTACCGAAAATGAACATTTATTTTCTAAATGGCTTCTACGTATTAAATAAAATATAGATGAAGTCCGAGTTATGAGAATAAAATGTAGTTACCGTAAAATTATGAAATTTTGTTACATCATAACGACCCCTGTGGTGAAGCGGTCACCACACCGATCTGACACGCAGCGGGTTCCGTGTTCGATCCCCGGTCAGACTGATATTTCAATGATGAATTTAAATTTCTGTTCTGAGTTTGGGTGTTTTTGTATAAATGGCTCCCATGACACGGGATAAAATCCTACTGTGGGGCTATGAGTGTATCATATAAAATGGGCGATATAAAGTCGGCTCATATAAAGTTCTGAGATTCCAGGAACCCTATCTATAGGCTTAAGCAGTGGAGTATATCAATGATATTAGCATAATTTTATGATATCGCAACCATAAGGCAGTGTATTATAACGCCTCAAAGTGTTTGCATTATACAATTACCGACAAAGTAGAATTCATTCTCATTATAACCATTAACCTATATACTAACTTCGTCCAGTATATAAGTACCACCGTATAAGTCCCAATAGAACAAACCGCTACACATATCTATGATCATAAGCAGTATATTACAATAATCATATTTCTTTATAAACGGTTCATGTTATTATTTGTTTGATATAACGAAGTAAATACTTTAGAACGCCGACATTTTTGCAGAAAAATTTGACCGTCATTGATAAGTGTTTTTGGTGGGTTTTATATTTACACACCAATACATATATTTCAAGTTAGGAGCACTACTCAGTGGTACGACTGCGGAGGAATCGCCATACCTATTTTACTCCCAAATACAAAGGTGTTAAGCGCAGCTGTCTTCTAGTCTGAAGGGTTTGGTAAAGAAAACATACTTATCCGAGTCGTTTCAACTTAGAGGTGTGGCTACAGGTGAGGAACAACACATTTGTTGTTATCCTCAAGTAGAATTCTAATCTTATCTGGAGTGAGATAGAGATGTCAATGGGAGTCACAAACCTCTTACCATCAGATCAGCTGCACGCTCGTTTGCTACTTCTATATTATAAAAAAAGCAAATTGTGTTACGAATACAATATAAACGACCATAAGGGTTCATTCCTTGTTCCAAGGAACTCAGAAGATCTTACACAATATTGCTAATTAACCCACAACTGACTAAAGCCTGGAAGTTTCTTAAATTTATTGCATATAGAATCGCATGCAAGCCAAGGATATGCCATACTTACTACAGCAATATCCCGTAGTGAAGATTTTTACATAATTCAGCAGTTATACTAGCCATTATGTTATGGATAACTGTTGAATTATGCAGCGATATATTTATATGAGATGGCATTTCATAAAAGAAGAATTTAAGAAGATTAACGATCTACGTGATGCAATGACGGGCACAATATTACCGATTGTTATTCAATGACCAGTATGAAACATCTTAGTGCCAACTTTTGGTATTATATAAGCAGCGAATTTTTTAAATGTCGTAAAACTCCGTGTGGTTTGACTCCGCTGGCACTACCGCCACACCTCTTTCTGTCTATTAAAAGCACTGTAAAGCTCTACGTGTTTAAAGGGTGTAAATCCGAAGCGTTTCAACTGAGTCTTCGAGAGACACAACGCATCTGCGTCGACCTCAATAAGAACTGCGATTTTAATCTGGGTTCGATTACAGATGTCCATGGACAGCAGTAGCCACTTACCATCAGGTGGGCTGCATGCTCGTTTGGCACTTAAATTTTTCAAAAAAATAAACTTACAGCCCGATTGTCAACTCAAATCACAGCCATGAACATCTGTAGACCCCAATCAGAACAGGTGTTGCTGTTCCGGAAAACTTAGTTGAAGGTTGTTATTTGCCAAGCCACAGCTTTCCAAAATGTACTTTGTTGTATAGAAGTATGTGTGTTGTAGAATAAATTTCAACGCACTCTGAAAGAACACCAAAGCCTCTCGGTCAGACAATAACGCGGTGATGACGATATAAAAATCACAATACTGATACGAATTTTATCTCCATATTGACTACGAGACCTGCCTTATTCCACGTAAATAGATTAAAAATACATAAAGTAACTTCTTTTTTATTAGTTATTATTCTTTCCCAGGTATTCAGCTCGGTTTATCCCGCCAGACATCTGGAGGCTGGAGGTCCGAGAGGTGCGGCCTTCAGATGCTGCCTTCTACGACTGTCAGCTGTCAGCTCATCCACCGCGTACGGCACGCGTCACTCTGAGGGTTCCAGGTAATTTATTTTATAGTTTGAAGTAATACTAGCTATGCCTCACGGTTTCAACCTAGTTTCAAAATTTGACACATTCTTCATTCTTCCACTGTCTATAATTTCATCCACTTTCCCTTTGGAAAAATTACGTTTATATATAAAATCATTCATAAAATTGTGAAGTTTAAAGCCCTTAGCTCGAACGTCGTATGTAGAAATGCTATTACAAAGTTATGAACTATGCAGGATCATCCAACTGTGAATACATTATGCTTATTATATTACTTATGACTGGATAATTTCATTATTCTACAGGAAATTCAGATATGAGAGTATATGAGACGAGTCTATGAGAAAACAAATGACATTAGATACTATTCATATTTAATTATACAAATAAGGTATTCCAGTTAACACTGTAATTCAAATAAGTACGTAGGTTTTATTTCTAAATTATATAGGGATTCTTAAACTTTTAAGAATCATAATAAAACATTTTTATTATCAGGGGCCTTATTCTCTATGAATTGTTAGATACGTAACGCGCTCGCGTTAGTGTGCAGAGATTTGGAGAAATGTACGTAAAACTCTATAACAAGCTGCAAACAATCAATGTAAAAGACAAGAAAGTCGTATCGTCTTTTTTGACTGCTTTTGTAAGAGAGAGGCCATGCTCACGCTTCGTGCTTACATTTTAGTCTTAAACTAGCTATGAGGCAACGCGTTATCGGCACGGAATCACGATGTCACAGAATAAATCCCCAGAATGTAATCAAAATCAGATAATCGTTCCACAAACTTTTGTATTCAACTTACCGGCTGGCTTGATTCACGTAATGCCCTACAACTCCTTTGTCTTAAGAACATAGCTTTATGAATGTCGGGAGCAACGGAGAGTAAAATTAAATCTGCGGTAAAAATCCTCCTAAAACCGCTTTATGAAACTTTACCGACTTTTCTGCCGCCAACAGGAAGAATATGGCCGAAAACCATTCTCTTTACATTTTGTATTAAGGAAATGAGTATTACGTGGAGGATCTGATCAACCCAGATCAAGTTCAGATGTAAAACAATGAAGTTAGGATATAAAATACCCGTTCTCTATGTAACTTGGTTTTCATTTTATAATCTCATGACAACTTTAGTTTGAATTTTTGTTCTTGTTCCTTCTTTCGTCTTTTTTTCCGTAGAGGACAGTCACCAAATATTGTATACCATTTTGTTTTTGGGACATAAAAAAGAACTCCATAGAAACGTTTTTTTTAATGTTATTACTAATTTTACTTAGTGTAATAATTCTAGGTCTATTTTTTCCCATCATGTTATTGTTCGTTATTTCCGTGTTCATTCTTTTTCGCTTTAGTTTAGTAAATATATTTTCTTATATTCGTCTTTATTTCAGTTGCATCGGAAGGTAGTGGCTTGAAATAAATCACTGTTTATCGTCAAAGCTATTATATATAAGCGTATTAACTAACTAAGGGTAACATTTGTTTATTTCAATAGGCAAAAATAAGTATTGAAATAAAAAAAATACTTCTTTTACACGTGCAAGAATCTACGAGTGATAAAGTATGTAAAAAATGTTACAGCAAAATCACGTATGCTGTCGACGTGGACATGATCACATATGAACCATGATTTTTATGGGATAACTATATTTTTAT
>DWNY01000828.1:0-14406 GCA_018250635.1 Telegonus apastus | reverse complement strand
GTCAATACCGTTCATAGACATTTGTAGTTAACATCACATAAAACAGGCTATACCAAAAGCCGATTAAAGATTCGTTGCTATTCCTGAGGAGTAAAATAAATCTTTTTAAATAAATAAAATTAAAGTGTCTGTTTGTAGTGACAAAATAACAGCTTTTACTAAATTCATATGAAAGTATACACGGTACCTATAACAAAAGTACATTTATGATTTTTTAAATAAATAATAATATATGTGAGTAATGATAGTAGAGGCAGTGATTGATACCAATCACATGGCGCTAGTATTAATAGGCCCGACGTTGCAACGTTACGACAAACAAGGAGCTTTGTTGCCAACCAATGCTCGTTAAAGCTGAATATCAGTAATTTGGGTCCGTTGTTCCAGTAAGCCAGATTAAGGATACAGTAGCATACAGTAATTGAGTCTAATTACACTCTAATTCACCAATTTCTGGCTTACAGGAATAGTTTGTAACACTGCCGCTTTATCCATTTCATTGTACATAAGCATATATTTACTTGCTCGACGACCAAGACGGCGGAACAACAACCATACTGGCATATAGTGTGTTCCGGATTCAATGCCCGGCCATGCAGATATCTAAATGATTCAGTCTTGCCGTAAAATTCTTGGTGTGAGGCTATGTGCGAAGACAGCGAAAAAACCGCATCCCAACTTGGTCCTCAGCGATATTGCCGTAACTATGACCGGCTTTAGAGCTCCGATATTATTTAGGGTCGATGGTAATATTAATGAAACACCGTACACATTATGCACACGTATTTATTACTTCTATAAGATAAACTTTCAGTAGGTACATATAAATTAATTATTCGATTTAAATATCGTAATAATATTATAGTAGTCAGTATACGAGTAGTAACTGTAATAAGACATGTTTTTTATTACTCGACTGCGTCGGAAGGAGAGTATCGGTTTTCGAGCCTATGTATTTATGTCCATGTCTTTAGCGCGCCCCACAGCTCAAACAGCTTGATGGATTTTAACAAACGAAGTGTCGTTAGAATCATCTCAGTTGTTACAGTGACATAGGTTATTATCAATTTTTAAATATGATGCCTGCGTACGGAGAAAAAAGGGGGGGATAGGACGAAATATTTTTGTATCATAACAATATGGGAATCAAATGAATGTGGGTATCAAAGCTAATTCATTTTAAGCTGTCAGGTTTTTAGTTTTTAAGATAATTCTCTAGTTATAACTCTGTCGATCTCTAGACAATTTAGTTATTATATATAATTCCCAGTCATTATGTGTAACAACTATTTTATCACTTTGACTGTAACATTTCTACATCAGGTATTCAATTACTAAATGATAAAGTAGTCAAATATCTATTTACTGCCCCCAATATAATATTCAGGGTCTATTAAACCGAACGTTGTTTGTACAATCTAATAGATTCGATAAATCTCCGTGAATACGGTAACCACATTTCATTATAACGACCGAGCGGACAAAGGCGTGTGAGATCCTTTTGTAACACTATTTTAATTGTTCGCGTAGAACATCGTTGTCCCGTAATGTCCCAAATTTCATTAATGAATACGTGTGCAGCGGATTTACTGCCTTAGTTATTTTAAATATAGTTGTAGAGAATTGTTTAATTTTAGGCTATAGTACTTGGAACTCTTGGAAGCCAAAACCGGCGTCTACTATAATGCCTTGTTTACTACTTGTTGTTTGTTATACTTACTACGTGTTGTTTATACTTTGTTTTTGGTCTTCGTGTTTGTATACTTGTCTGTGTGTCTCTGGCGTCTACCATTTAATTATGTAGCAAGTTGTATAGAAAGATAAAAAAGCTTTGTGCTTTATAAGAGGTTAAATATTATCAATTTGAGAAGGAGATACCTATTGTCATGTAGTACATACATAAATAGAAAGAAACTGGAAAGTAGTTAGTGTTTAAAATAAAGTTTACAATTTTTACTAACATTTTTTTCATAGTACCTTAAATAACTAAGTAAAACTCAAGTCTCTATCCTAATTAACGTAAACACTGCATAATTATTGCATGATTTAAATAGCATTTTCATGTAACTTTCGCTTCGATCCAGACTCTTATAGATTGAGCAAGAGACAGATCCTCTCATCTCGATTTTGTCCCAAGTATAGGTATTAGAGGCATTGAGTAAGGAATGTATTTTAGGAGTTCTAGCATCTCCTACGTATGTTATTTGTTACCAAACGCGCATATCAGTAATATTATTACAAACCCCGTAACTTTCACTATCTGCATACTTCAACAAACATAATTTCGAATATTTTTAAATACAAAACATAAATGTTTACAAGTTTTCGATTTAATTCTTTTTTATTATGATATAAACGAAACATATTTAATGAATATCATTTGCTTCCCGATACCGGTAAAACCAATTTCGACCCAGATTTATGTACATACATACATAAATTAGAATTTGGACTGACAGAGAAGCTCGGCCACAAATTTAGAGCAAATTGGTAGGCCGCATTCGTGCGTAGATACAAATTATAGTCATAAACAGTGGTTTGTATTCGGCAACCATTAGTATGGTAATAATCCCGGAAGCGGGGACTGGCTTATCGTATTACGGTTATGGGTGCGGTATGACATGACGATTGACGGGGCCATTTGAAGGAATCGCAAAGCTTACACGGAGGTTGTTGACAAATCAGTCGCGGTTAATATACCTACCCCTTTTGTATTGCTATTTTAACCGACTGCGTCAGAAGGAGGGTGATGTTTTACGAGCCTACGTATGTACATGGAGTATGTATGTATGTCCATTCCTTTGGCATGGCCCATAGCTCTAACGGCTTGACGGATTTTAACATATATCAGGTGTTGTTAGAATCGTCTCAGTTGTCATAGTGGCCTACGTTATACTTTTTTAAATATAATCCCTGCAAATGGAGAAAAAAGGGAGGATGGGACAAAATAGTTTTTTATAACAACTACATACATATAAGGATATCAAATGAGTATCATATGTAAAGGTATCAAAGTCAATTAATTTTAAGCAGTCAGGCTATTATGTTTTTAAGAGAATTCTCTAGATTATGTCATTTGTTTTTTAATATAAAACCATTTTAACCATTGTGGGCGACATGGACATATGGAATGCAATTAACCCAAGATAGGATGGAAACAACCTCTGGTAGGATCTGAGTTCGGAAACGTAATGTGCTTCTACTCCTGAGGATTAAGTAAAATGCCTCCAGTAAATCTTTTGTTTGAATTAGAACACGGTAGCATTTAACATTATTTTAATAATAGAAATACATATGTAGATGCGGTAGGTGGTGCCACACCTACCTATTACTACACTACCTTCATTGGATTCATTGCCATCTTCTTTATTCATATCGCGTTAATATATACCACCCAAGTATTACATTATATACTGATGGTATATGACGGATGATGTATTAAGGGCCAAAAGCGGTGGACGTCCTCAACAAATAAAAATGTAAATTAACGTAATTTTTTACTTCCAGAAAAATCATAATCCATCACACATCCACATTAGTGACGTGCAATTATTTTTTGCACACATTACGTTTATGTATACTTTAAATTTGTAAACATTAAAATATATTTTCGCAAGTGTTTTCACCTTTGGACCAATTACTGATACAACAGTCTTTTAAATTAAATTCAATTAAAGTAAAGGGCTATGCTACTAAGCCGGTAATAAAAAGTCAATAAATGTCTTATTCAACGACTAAGAATTTCATTACGTTTCCATCGCAATGTCTACACGCTACGGTATTGGACCGGCTAAATAAGTGTGAGGAAACGCCTTCCCAACGAAATAAATTCAAGACAAAGGACATTAAAACGCTTTTAGCTTCTACGTGTTGAATAAAAGTAAACGTATTCGCGCGACACGAAAAATGTTAATAAATTTTTCATAATATACTACGACGTACTATTATTTTAATTGTTATAGTTCTCGTTAACGTTAGATTGCTTTATTTTGTGCAAATATGTAGCATGAACTTATGATATTACATTATTTGAAATTCCTTAATAGATACTAAGCTTTATTTAGAAATACGTACATTTTTTATAAGCATCAAGTCTTGATGGTAAGACGTGTCTGCCGCCCAGTTACATCTTTTAGTAACTTCATGTAGACGGTTCCGTATGAAGTTGTTTAAAGATGGATTCTATCTGAAGCAACATTACTACTCTCAAGAACTAAGATGGCCACCTCTTACGAAAGTGAGCCGTAAAGAAAAAAAAAATAATAACGCTTTCTACACTCATAGTCCCACACTAGGATTTTCTCTTGTGTCGTGGGTGAAATGAAAACACACACAAAGACCCATAAACACCCAGGCCCAGAACAGAAATCTAAAATCATCGTTCAGATATCTGTCTGGCCGGGGACCGAACCCGGGACCCACTGCGTGTCAGACCGGTATGGTGGCCGCTGCGCCACGCGGATCGTCACGGGGAAACTCTTCTATCGAAACGCAAGACTTATTTTACGCTACAAATAGATATAATGGTTGGTTCTCCGTCTTCCCGGAAATTGAACTAATTTTACTACCGTGGAACCTTTGTTTATGTAATGATAGTAGGAAAAAAAAGTGTAGCCTACCCGATATTATGGGGCTCTGAACACTGTGTGGTACATATGCGACGAAACGTGACATAACGTAAGTGATCAAACCCATATAAGTTTAGAAGTCCCACCTGCGGTCGGCCACAGATGCGTTGCTACCTCTGAGGACTAAGTTGGAACGCCTCGGATATGTACATATGTCTTCCTTAGCACACCCTTCAAATAAAAACACAGCAGTGCTGACCACTGTTGTTATAAAGCCGAAATAAGTGTGGCGGTGGTGCGTCCGGAGTTGAACCATAAAGGGTTTTACCACTTTTAACTTTATTAAAACCTGGTGCTTGGGTTTGAAAGTTGTAATAAGGCAAAAATCCTATAAAATTTCCACTTTTGTCCTCAATAGTATCGGACATCCGGACAATACCCCAGTTCTATTAAAAAAATGCCAATTGCCCATTACAATATCGACCACGCTGGTCAAATATCAGGTAAATAAACTAATAACTACATAAAGAATATTTGTAACCGATCTAGCATAAAAAATCCTATTACCTCTGATTCATTACAAACAAGTTGCTACCCTTTAAATTTAAACTGAAATGCTACATAAGTCGATATATTTGCTATAGGCTGACGCCCTGTTTGAAGCCCTTAACACATGCCTCCTCTAATGAGGGTTTTTGCCATTAATCACAACGCCTGCCATGCGTGTTTGTGACCGCAGTTGGTGTTGATGTTACATAGAAAAACTCTGCTCCTCATCACCTGGATTTTGCCACATACACACACACACACTTATATCAGTTAAATATATAGTAGAAACTGGCGTATTTGCAACGCTACCGCAGTCAAACCTCAAAGAGTTCTAACACTTTCAGCTTTGAAACTAAAATGTGTTCCCAAACTGTATTATGTATTGTAAAACTGCTGTCACCAAAACTTGACGTTTCCCGTAACACAGATCTGAATGGAAGTTACGCCACAACTGTGACCGTTACGATCCGGACATTGCGACATTTATCGAGCTTTCCTTTGTGGCTTGTTCTCTTTCAGTAAAGCTTAGTAAAGCTGTCATACGTTGAATTGTATACCTTGAAACTTTGAGAATCTGTTGCCAACTACTACGACTAAGAAAAACTATTGTTATATCTCTGTGAGATATGAATTGAAAATAACAACATGTACCTGTTTTGACGATTTAAATATAGTTACGCAAAACGATTCATAGTATTATTACAAAGGTGTAATTTGCTCATAATTACATATGTTTAGGACAATTTAGAAACCTAATCCTAAATTTAATATGAATTTGTTATCAATTCCATTATTTATTTTCAGATTATAAACGGACGTTTTACTCTCATATTTGCTGTTTATTTTTTCCCAATTAGTTTTTAAACATAACTTAATACCTAATTCTTTAGTTAAGAAGTAATTAATAGTATCTTAAGATCAATGAATTACGTAACTTGATTTCCCAGATATGACGTATCTATCGCTAATTATGATATTTAGTTAATTATCATGAACGTAATTAGTTAATTATCCCAAGCAGATATTTGATCATGAACATTATATTCGTTGAAGTGTTAAATAAGGCATATTGAGATCTCGGGTTCGACTGAAGTGGTTGCATAATGCTTTAAAATTATTTTCACTATACAGCCAAACTAGCTTAGACGCTTTTTGTATTGATAGTAGTGTTATACATACAGTGAATACCGAAGTAAAACAGACTGTACTAGTTACCACGTCCTTACTATCATTGCGTAAAAGTAACGATAGAAGTATTATGGCGTACTCTTTGTTATTCTTTTATTGATAACTAGCCGACCAGGCAAACGTTGTTCTTCCATTTGTACTTAGAAATTTGCCCGTGAATCAGCGATGTTTTTACATTAACGCAGTCTAGTCGTACATACACATAACCCGGCGTCGCTCCTACGGCGTAGCGTACCTTTTGAAGATTTCCCTCTCGATAACAAAAAAAAAAAAAGTCGTACAAAAAAGTTACTTCAGATTTTAAATTGTAATAACTTTTGATAGAGCGGATCGATTTCGATGAAATAATGCCTAAATGTTAAGTTAAGATTCGTACTATCTGCATTTCCATGCATTCAATCCCATTGTTTTGACGACAAGTAATTTTAAACAAACAGACAGCGAGCGCGAGTTATTTTCTTATTATATATACAAAATAGTTCATTGAATTTATTAGTTATTTATTGACATATCTGATGAAAGCGAAAACGTTAATTACTATGAAAAATCTGGTGAAATTGCAGAAATTCATGATTATAAATTAAGTGTCTGTTATATCAAGCGCCTGTTAAAAATATTAAAACGCTACAGTTTCAAAACATTACAATTTTATTTCTCACGCCACACATTTTCATGTTACAACAATAATTGTCCATATTATTATTCCATCGCCATGTTAACCTTCATTCTCGATTATTCTCTTTGCAACTGGCCACCATTTCAATACGTCTCTTTCTTTCTCCCTCTCTCCAGCTCACATCAATTGGCAAGACATTACACTGATTCAGATCAATAGGCTGAGCGGAAAGCTTCCGATCTAGCTGATTAAGAAACGTTACAATATAGACATTACTTGTTTTTTATACTTGTAACGCATTATACTTGTATATTATATTACTTGCTTATAACTCGTACATCTTTACATATTGATTTAGCGACCTATAAAAATGTGTTGATTGTTTTCAAGATACCTAACGTTCAGGGATTACAGCTTAATACACCTTTCGAAGCATGAATATTATCTACATTTCTCACTCCATTATAATAGTACATTATACAATAGTCCATGTCATCCTATTTGTAATACACAGACTGTTGTTATAGAAAAACATTAGGTAGATTACCCTAATTTTAATATCTGATATTTATATATGGACTTTTCAGATTTCTTTAGGTGGTATTGATCATTAACGTAGTGTATGAATTTGAGGTCACTATGTAGGTCGGTGGACTATGGCTTCAAAGCCCTTTCACTCTGAGAGAAGACCCGTGCCCAGCAGTGGGACAGTAATGGGTTGACTAAAACGAGAAAATATTCCGTACTCAGCGCAGACCGTTAGGCGAACGGTCAGCCATATCTGCACTTTGCACTTCACGTTTTTAGATTAGGTCCCGCCACCCACCGAAAAATATATATATCTCCGATATATATCGTGCTGAACTCCATATTGTGACAGATATATTTTGTCTGTATGTATGTGCGAAACGTCAAATTTTGGATTTAGCATTTTTCATTCAGTATTTCGGCCAGTCCATAAATACTGAACATGTGGAAAGACATGTTTTCAAAATATTGAAAATTTCAACCCACACTTTTCAAAGCTTTAAACGTGACGATAATGTTTATGAACCTTTTTTATTTTTGCCACAATTTCCCAGGTTTGCACGTCAAACTATTCCTAAACGAGAGTGTTGGCGTGCCGCCAGTTTTTGGCCGAATTTTTATATTTAGCTTATTCACCCTTCAAAATATTGTTTTCCTTTAATTATAACATTGAATATACACATTGATTAAACGAGAAATAAAATATTGTTATTATAGTTGTAGGCCTTTGGTAACATAAATTAACATCGTAGTTCATAGTATCTATTGGGTATATTGAATACCAACATTTTTGTTATTTTTATAACTGCTCTATTTTTGGTGGCCGAAAGTTTCTGTAGAGTTAAATCGATCAATATTTTTTTACTTTTACATTTTTCAAATATACGTAAGTACATAAAATTTGTGCATAAAATATACAGAATTTCCCAAAATTCATCGTCAAGCGGGCAAGATGCAATGGCTAGGTTGAGCCTGCACTTACAAGATAAAAAAATATATATGGTTATATATTATTTAAAAAAATCATTGTAATAAATGTACGATACAAAAATAAATAAATTTGATTATTATTTATTTCCAAAAGCAACATCCAAGGTATTAATAAATGTAATGAGAAAAATAAAAAAAAGAAAATCTGTCCAACAACAACACTATATTGTATAAAGTTATTGCCAATTCTTCAGATTTCAGACATCTAATTTGTCCGAAAATGTTTCTTACGAAAACTAGGTGATAGTTTCGATCGAAATTTTGTGTTGGTGCCAAAAATCAGGATTTTCGTGACGTAAGAAACGTCTGTTTACTGCAACGAAAATTATATTTTGCAAGAACTTCATATAATTTACGTGTCTGATATAATTGTGCACTTGTTTATAAAGTACCGAGAAATGTAAATATACACTTACATTGATTTACATACAAGTTTGACAAGTATTGAACATGAAAAGGAAATTTCACAAACTTTTAATTATATGCCATATTTATATGCCAAGACTTTTATTTAATTGATTGTCATTTTATTGAACTTTATCGAATGGTCGTTGAATAAATAAATACCATTTTCTTAACTTACGCTACGAATATTATTAATGTTTTGATCATGTACATAAACGAGTGTAAAAATATACATAAATATGTCCTTAAAATATGACATATCGGACCATATACCGACCCTTACGCTGGCGTCATCAAGTCTTCGTAAGTTAATACTTATGTTACTAGTGTTATTTTATATATTTTGCGAAAGCCGTCACGGATACCACTTCCCACGGGTGCGAAGAAGTGATTATGTCGGACTCTTACCCATTAACACCCGACGGTCTTCCTCCGGACCTTTCGTCGGGTCTATGGGTAAGCGTTCTTATTCACAGTCCCTGTGGCGCAGGCGAAGTAGAGTTTCTACATTATTTCTGATTTGAGAGGCACGTGGGAATACCGTGTGCGCTATCTCGAGGTTTTGTTAGAGGAAATCCTTGTGTCCTAATTTTCCTCCGAGTCCCTATTCTCCACTCCAGGATCGGAAAATCTTCGCCATTCCCCACACTCCATTTACGATATAACACATTTGCAACAGAACCTGATATTATGACTACCTACTTTAACTAATCCACCGGATTAATTGAAACAAAATTAATAAGACAAACGCTGTCCCAAATTAAAGTTCAGTGACAAATCTCACGATACCCTCCCCGGTCACGTTCTGAAAGGGGTGCAATTTCATTTTAAATTTTCTCCATTCACCACTTTAGGCTCCAGGCGCTTCGCACCCGCGATCAGCCATTTTTATATCCACGACTTATTCTTTTAGCTTGAAATGGTTTCATTTTTGAATTATTAATCAAGGGCAAACGTTTTGTTAAGCGTCGCTCTAGTTCGGATTTAAAGGTTAATTGGTACCATATGAAACTTAAACCACATTTTAAAAAATGTGAATTTTTGTAAGCGTAACTGTGTGGAACTGATTATTTGTTGTTATAATTTTATAACTTATCGTTGTACGTGTAGTGTTCACATAGTAAGTATGTGGTATTATTATTGTGTGAGGTACCATCAACCTGCAATCGTCCCATTCATGGGTTTTCTCTCAGAATGAGAAATATATCCTAGCTAGCAAAATTAATTTGAAAACAATTTTAAAAATCTCTTAGATTTACCTATTGATCTCCTTACAATATTTTTCTTTGCGTATAGCACGACATAAAAATTTCAAATACGTGTACGAACATCGAAATATCAAAAAATAACATGATCCGACATACGTTAGGACCCCCAACGTTAGCCGCCAAAAAACCTTGTCTAACTTTTTACTAAGAGAATGGATTTGCCCAAAATGATAAATGGTAGAAGAATAATTGTATACAAATCCGTTTATGACACTTAATATATTCATAGAGGGACATTATGCAATGCTCATGTTGACATATTAGCTCAGAACTAAGCCGGACAGAAACTCGAAACGTCTCATATCTTGCTATTAAGTCGGACAAGTTGACTTAACCCAATTTGCTGTAGTGCCAATTCGTATAGATTTAGTCCGTCTAGATCTACATAGTATCCTTGAATGAATTACATTTTGGTTTAAATCTTATTAATGAAATTAGTCACGAAATAAACTATACAGACGAAGACATAAAAAAGTATTCATGACACAGATGATATGCTTCAACTTTGCTAAACGAAATTTTCATTTAAAAAAATAATGTACTCATAATGTATGAATAATTTCTCCGAAATAAGATTCTAGTGAGATACATATTGATGAACATCGAGGGATCTATCATGCTGAGAAGATCTTATAAATCATTAAAAAATGTTTTGGAATATATACTCTATACCTTTACTTGACATTTCTGGGTATAGATCTCTTCACCAACTAGGATAGATCTGAAGCACTCTACCTAGATATATCATACATACCGCGTAGTATTTTAAAAGTACCTCATTTATGCTAGTATTAGCATGAAATTCTCTAACTTTCAGAAAGAAATCCGGAATATTATATGAGTGGCCGTCAAGAACAGTCGTATATATGTGAATATAGTTACTGTTTCAAGCAAGATCCCTTATCTTATTAATAAATTACAAATACTCGAACATCCGCAAGTACCTTAGCGGTTGTACCTACGCTACTGCAATTGAGATTCAAGAGTCGGTACAAATTCTCGGCTGCAAATGCTCTGTCTCCCTGCGGTGAAGGAAATGTAGTTGCTTCCTGCGGTTCATTAATCCGAAGCGTTTAGTTTTGAGAATAAGTAAGATCGCAATACTGTTAAATTTCTCGTATAAGTTGAACGAGTTCAATAGTAAGCACACCATGAAATATTATTTAATTTTTAATCTTTAAGTATTAAACGAAGGAAGGATTGTAAATACAAAAATAAGTCGTACAATAGAAAAATACAGTGTCATTAACCGTTTTCCCACATCCAATTTTAATCGATCAGACCTGGTCATTGGTCAATGAATAGCAGTCGCTAAACCTTATCGGGTGCCTCATGGGCGAGAAAGGCTTTTAAAGGTAAATAAACGTACCCCTTAGTAGGACATAAAATATAACTCCAAATATAACTACAAACTATTTATATAATTTCACTTCGATAGTATGGCAGAAGTGCTTATGTGATCGATCTTTTGTATGTATGGTTTTACAATTACCTACAGCACCAGACTCAACAATCCTCAAACTTAAAAAACCTAAAGAGCCAAATTTAAATGTCGGGGTACATAATGTACTCTTTTGTAATTTTAAAAACAAAGCTGATGTTTTGTATGGATATTATATCATAATAGGTATCAACCTGCTATACATATATGTATAAAATATAAATATATTGTTGACTTGTTTTCATACCTTTTGCGTTTTGAATACACCGATGAAGAAACAATAGATTTTACAAAGGTTTCTCAAACAATATCTTTGGTTACAGGTAGCGAATTCTATATTGGAAAATAAAGGCAAGGTTGCCCTGAAATAGACACCTTCATAATATCAAAATACACGCCGAATTTATCTAATATTTAATTGCAAATAAATATTTACGTAAGGATTTATGTTTTAAGTAATATTCTTTAAAGTTTTTGTTTTTATTTCTTTTTAAGCTTTATTGATGTTATTTCAAAGCATACCCGTAATGTGATATCTTAAATTTTACTTGTATTGAGCATCCTGTAGCGTTTCAACGCCATAAGGTAAGAAGCATACCTACTCACATCTCGATGTTTAAAAACTACAAGGAGCTTGACTTCGTTTCTCATAATTACATCAATATTATAAAACTACATATGCATCAATTAAACAGACATAAAACGGCGTGGTTTACCTAGTTTACTTTTGTTGTAACCCTACTTTTTCAGAGAAAATAGCTGTCATAATCTCTGTTAGCAAAGCAATGAGTGATCATCAATCGAGCATCACTAAACCCTATCAAAAAATACCAATAAAAATGTAATGGAAAAATTTATAGCACTTTACTTGTAAAAAAATATTTACAGTCGATACGAAATCGATGTTCACTCTCCAAACAAGCTGGTACCGTTTAAATTTGTTTTTCGGTCAAATAGACCTGGAAATTAAACTATTATGAATTTCGAGCAGAACACCTGGCGCTCGTTTCGTCGAGCGTGGATAAATTGCGTGAATATCGCCGCTCGTTGTTTGTTACCGCTGTTTGCATTTGTCAGCGGTAATAAGTGCGTTGGGAGCAACAATTTTATTTCATTCATTGTGCTTTTAACAGGTTGTTACATTAGTGTAATTATTACGCTGTTTCTACTTCGTAGCTGTGTACCTGAACTGTATTATGAAGATTGAAAATTGAGGAACACGTTGCGGAAGACATTTTGAAAGTCATATTTGTTATTTAAAGTAAAGTGTAATAAGGGTAATCAACGTCAACGTATCGGTAAATGACCACTTTTGCCCATGACATCTATAATCAACTGAAGATATGATCACAGAGCTTAAGACTGCTGTTTTTTACGCAGAAATAGGAATGGCGTTGGTTCCGCCGAATTCAATCTACCTACAATGGATTCTATCATTTTTAAAAATAAATGTATGCCTATAAAATATTGTATCTTTCTAAAAATTTGTGATTTCCTTTAATAGGTCACATATAGTTAGTTTTCAGAATTTTACCAGTATAAGTAACACCATCAAGCATTTTTTTCTAAATCTAATCATCCAATTTTAGTTTTTATTAAAATTGCCCCCTTATCTTCATTTTTTTAGCCTTTTCGATCTATTTAAAAAAAACATCCTGTATACATTAAGTATGTAATGGGTATGTAAATAGGGACCGCAAAATCATAGTATACTGTATTTTTATATAAGCCCTATCATTTATTTCTCGCGCACCTTTCAATCAGCAAATTCCTTTCCAGTTCATTTATATTCACTCTTAGGCAGACCGAATCGAGAATTTATATCGTGAACATATTTTTCGCGTCTTCGCAGATATACCAAGATCCATAGTTATGATCGAGGGTGTAATCGTTTTCCGCGGGTTCAGTCAATACCAATATGGTATTCATGTCGAGATGTCTGGACGTGGCGGCCGACGTGAACGTCGCGAAGTGGGAACGTGCAGATCCCTGGCCGTTTCCAATGCTAATACGGGACTTTTATTGCCCCGCATTAGAATATTGAGTGAGCATTCGCCTTTGGCAGGCACATTGCCGTCATTAGCATCTCCCCTGTTTACTTATACTTGAACTGGCATTAACCTGATGGCTTCGAAATTAATGAAATTTCCTTTAAATTTGATCGACTTCGTATTTAGCTGAAAGAAACTACGGTAACTATAACAAAAAAACATTTGGAGTTTCATTATATAAGTTGTTAAAAAGTTATTACTAATAGTTATCCCCTAGTGGACCAATAAAAGTGTCATATACCCAAATAAAATTATAACAAAATATAATAATACAAAGAGTTTTAAATTATACATCTTTTACTTGTTAAGACTATACTATTTTGTGGCTTGCCTTTATCTCTCCATTCTCCACGTAATTCGCTCGGATACAAAATACTTCCTCTGACGTCACAACAATTCTGGTCTAAATAACTTCCAAGACATTTTCAGCGTGACGTATTCCATCGGATGTCTTGGCCAGAGCTTGGCTTGAGTGAATATTCGGCCACATAACGCCCCAAATCTCTTCATGCCCCCGGATCACTTAAGGCCGTTAACCTCGATTGCCGTCTCAACGGGGCATTAGCTGAGAGGAGCTTGCTTTGACACGCGATGTCAGTAACGAGATACGGAGATGCTTATTACGAAATCTTGTCTTTATTATTTTGGGGACTGAGTTTCCTCAGTATATTTTTGGTGACTTCAACTTGACATAATTTGATATTTCTACTTACAGTAAAATAAAGTAGGGAACAAGTGGAATACCACCTAAAACTCAGTGATAGACGTCTGATAGAAATTTGATATAGTTTTACTTGGTCAC
>DWNY01000827.1:0-14409 GCA_018250635.1 Telegonus apastus | reverse complement strand
AAAATAATTTCAGTGTTATTAATTATATATCGTAAAGAAAGCGATTTATCGTGATTGAAAAACTCTATCTACATAACATAATAATGAAACTAATTAGTTATAATAAAGTAACCAAATGAAATCCAATTAATAAAACAAGTAGCGTGCCTAAGCACGAAAGAAGAAAATGTAATATTGACGAGAAATAAAATGACGAACAAATTAAATATAGGTTAATGTATGATGCCAATATAGCACAATAACCATTCCATTAATACATCCGTGCCTAAGAGCGATGATATTTGGTGAGACAATCCGAATAATTGCATTCCCCATAACTCACAGTTAATGCACGATCATAACATTAATTTGAAAGATGATAGCGTTGCTGATATTAAGGCGTCAACGAATAGAGCGTCCACCGCACATCGGTCATAATATTTCAACGCTAGCAAATGCACCGCAGTCCGTGATCTATTGCGACAGACGGACAGATAAATTGCTTATAATTTATTATAGTGGAAGCCGTACCTAATTATGGCTTTGCAAAGTTGACTCATGCAGCGACGAGAAAAATGATTTGTGGTTATTATCTGTACAAGACGGTCTATTATGAAAGCCCGATTTTGCTGGCGGCGATGAAATAATTACGGGCAAGATGCTGGCTGCGATCTGTCATTTACACACGCAAACCTAAGTGCCTGCTATTGAAGTAAGGTTTACTGGATATAGATCTGATGTACAATTAAGGTTCTATTGAATTTTCGTCGAAAAATCCCATTGTCAGTAATGTGGAGTTTTAATGGATGAGTCTGTGAAAATTGAGAATAAGTGGGGTTTTGTAAGCTTATTATTTACTTGACATTTGATATGACCAAAACCAAAATATAAGAGATGCTTTTTTTTCCGCGGTAGTCGTGGAAATTATAAAACTAATTTTGATTTTGTTGGGTCATTTACATACAAAAGATAATATAAAATTATTTTTCTAGGATCCAAGTTTCTCATATGAAGTTGTAAAAACCGACATGAGGTTAAAAGGTAAAGAGCCGAACTGAAAAAGTAAATTTTCACAAGCATGAGTTATTGATATAGATGTCAATATAAATATAATAACATCGTACTTAAGAATTCAAAGAACTGTCTGTGAAATATGCTATGAAAGTTTCCTTTGTTAAGATGACAATGAACATCATTGGTTATCATGAAAGTAGTTGTCATTTATTAATGAAAGAGATAATTACATTTTTCTGACCTCTTAATTAGAGGACGAGACGAGACAAATTTAAATAATGATATCGATACTCACATAGACAGAAATAGTATATAACATAAATGAAGGGAGACAGTCTGTATGATTCACAAAGATGACGTTATCATCTAAGGATAAAATTACATGCATGTTACATACATGTACCAGACGTTAATAAAATCACTAGTGCTCTAATGGTTAAATTAAGATATGTCGCTTTTTTCATGATAAAACACCGTACGAAAGAAGGAGAAGAAGAAGAAGAAGAAGAAAGATGTTAGAAGAGTATGGAAATTGTTTTATTAAATATTGTTATTGATTTTTTTAAGTTTAACGAGCGTCATTTCGGACGGAGACGTAAAGAGTATTATGATCTCAATTTTTGGCTAGACGAATCTATCTAAATGATGAATTTAGACTTTTTGGATTTCTTTGTTTGTGTGCTTATTTAACTTTGTCTATCCCACAACATATGAATTATGAGTGTTAAAAGCTTTTGTTTTTTCCCATCAGTTTTTTATCTTGACATATTATTGGGTTTTAGCTAAAATAATAACATTGTATTCCACTTTGCCTTTGATAATAAACAGTTTTATCATAAACAAACACTAGTCTGTGTCAGTCTATTGCCAATGGTCGACGCCGAATAATTTTATCGTAATACTCAACATTTACGATCAATAAAGTTTGGTGTTCTAAGACCACTTTGCTAAATAGAAAGCTATTTATTTTATGCCGCTCCTAATTTACTATAATGCGAAAGGAAACCCATGATTCTAGTTTCTTCAGAATTTATGACGATATTTGTCAATTAAATGTTTATAACACAATTTAATTTTCAGATACGCCACTAAGCGGAGACGTGTATTTCTTTTTATTAAAAACACCTATAATTTTAATCACGCTAACAGTGCCATCTGTTGTCAAATAATGTAATAAAATTCGAATGGCTAATTATTGGTTTAATTTTCTTGTATAATCTTTATTTTGTGATTACAACCAAATTGTTTGGATTGTAATTTAATATGCGTCCATGTGTAAGGTAAGAGTAAACAAAAACAAGTTTGAAATTAAATATTTACGTATATTTTTTCCATTTTATGTCCTTTATAACAACAAATCTTTATGTCAACAGTATCGATTGCAGATATTACAATGTCCTTTACAAGAATCTAGTACACGCAATTATCGTTTCTCGTCGTATTCATTTACAATTTATATTTATCTTCCATAGTTTATCTCAATGATTCTTTACAAAACACAGTGCCATTAAGCAAGCATTTAAATGTAAATTTTAAATTAAAGTGTGTTCGAAACTCTGAAGATGTTATCCGTTTAAAAATGGGAAATCGCTATACAAATAAAGGGAACATTAATGACGGTAACATTCATGATTTAAAATATTCTTATTATTTAGCGCATACAATTTAAACATTAAACCTTGAGATATGTGACATTTGCGTAGTGGCCGAAATACTAAAACGTGTCAATTAAAAAAAAATACAAACACAGTTAACAATCCTCACTAATTATTTGCAACAACTTAAATTAAAAACTATTTAAGTTACATACTATAGATTTGGTACATAAAAATTTCGTTAGACTAACTACAAAATAATCCGCGCTCGCGGGACCAAGCGTAGAGGCGAGCTCGTAGTGTGCACTAAAACACTATGAATATTACAAGTTAGAGATCACAGCTGTCGTGCCCCTCAGGGCGTCACGTCCGTCGATGATATGAGCCGACTGGGAACTACGAGAACACTAACCTATATGTACACATTCTGCAGTCCCGATTGTCCTTTTGGCATGGGCGTTAGTGATCGGCGCCCCCCTTCTTATGTGCGTGGAGCGCCGACGGTCCTCAAGGATGGAGCGGTCGGGGTCCGAACAGCGGGTATGAGGGGAAGTACGCCGCCAGCGACGGGTGAGGCGGCAGCGGGAACGGTAGCGGCGGCGAGGACACTAGATGAGACGGCTTGCTGTATGGATGGAATCGTGGCGTCAGCGGTGAAAGAGGCGGCGTCGGGTACGTTCTTTGGAGCAGTGGGTGAGTCGCACTCAACATGGACAAACTCGGGCTAGATTCGCCACTCGCAGTGTGAGACCTCAGATGCTGCAAGAGTTCTTCGGACGTAGCGAATCTCTTGCCACAATACGCAGAATCTCCTGCCATCCAGCTGCACACAAAGGGCAACTGCGAAGCTGCAGCTAGAGCGGCTAACTGAGCATGAGCGTACGCCGCCGCGGCGGGATGATTAGTCGGTAACGGAAAAGGTGTTTTGGCGTGATCGCATTGTGAGCACCCCTGCCGGCATACAGCAGACTTGAGCAAATGTGAGCTTAGAGAGCATCCAGTACAGTAAGGGTCTCTGCATATTCCTAGATCACTTCCAGGAGCTTTCATTCTAGCGTATGCTAAGTAAGGATTCAGGCCATTTTTCAGTGCATGATGTTGGGCTGCCATCAAACTACTCGTCATTAGATCCATTGGCAGAGGAAATCCAGTAGGAGGTATTCCACCTAGGAACGCAGATGAAGTTACAGGTACACTTGGTTTGAAGCTAGAATGTTCTTTGGTGTCTATGCTGGACGGCAAAGAGCTTGGTGTGTAAGGTAACTTAGATGACGAACTAATGGAATCAGAACTCGATTTGGCTGGAGTAGGCGAATGTAAAGGGCTGGATCTTTCGTCCGATTTCTCTGAAGGAGTCTTGCGATGCGCCGGCGGCGAGGTTCTCTGTGATGAGGAACTCTGATTGCTTCCACAGCGCGCTTGCACCGGCGTAGTAGATGCACTGCCCTTCGAAGACGGTGTCTTCGAATGAGCATTAACCGAGGACGATCGGTCTTCGGGCGTTCTAGTCTTTTCTCTCGCAGTGAGGCACGATTCGTAAGGCTTGAAGCTGGGCTTGTTGTCCATGTGCGCGGGTTTCTCGTCGTACTTCTTGCTAGCCTTCTCCGCGGCGGAGATCAGCTTCGGGTTGGGGGTGTCTGCACCGATCGCGCTGCAGGTCTGGGCCAGGAGCGCGAGGGGGCTCTTTTTTGCGTCGAGCTGCAACAAAGAGGTTTATATGAAACGGGTTACGAGTGACGGCACAAAGGCTGCGGGGGTGGCGGGGGAGGGTGTCCAATCACGCGGCCGACGCGCCATTATCCGCGCGTCTGGCAGCCGTCGGCCCCGCTTGACATTTCACTCGGCTCCCGCATGATGTAATCTCGCAGTGAAAAGGGCAATTTGTGCCGCTGAATTTGCGGCGCGCCCCGCGCTGTCACGTCTATTATCACGGCGGCGTTAGTTTGAATGAGTATTCGGGGGATGATTTTGTTTTATGTTTATTATGCCATTGTTCAGTGTTTGCGTGCAAATGGCGGCTTAACGGGGTCGTTGAGTGCAAAGATTTATTTGAATATGCTAAGATAAAGGGTAATTGAATTTTCTTAGTAAATAAGATTCCTATTAGAATGGAAGGTTACTGTTAAATAGCGAAGCCTCTACGATTAACATACCAGCATTAATTAATTATTTTGGAATGAAGAGTTTACCGTTAAATGCTACTTACGTACGTTCATTATGAGCCAAGTTTGGCGATAAAGTTTCAAAGTATACAAGTTTATTATGCTATTTAAAATTACTAGTAATTAGCGATCTATGGCACGACTATTGAATACACTTTAGTTAATTGGCTACAAAAAGTAACTATCATGATAAATAATAAATATTGTCTTGATTTGGTGACATTATTCTAAAGTAACAAGCGGTTCTAAATGGCATTTGAAGTGAGAGTGCTGATCTAGACCATAGCAGCGCCAATTATGCTTACAGAATAAGTAACCTTTAAAAATAATGGTTATTGAAATTTAAAACATTCCTTAATCAAATCAAAATCCAATATAATGAACGTGCATTAATATCTTCCTACATATAAATATTCATATATGGAATTTCTCTACAACGTTTCCATATTTTCGTGCTAAGAATCTCTGACATTTTTTTTGCCATCAACGTAATATTCAAAGCGATAAAACTTCATTGTGATATGTGCTTTCTTCAAATGTCACAGTTGATATAGATTATTCTGGATACAATATTAATTTCATCCGTAAACTTCTATTTAAAACTTTCTCAACATTTTATGTAGATACATAGGTAGCACTAGCATTTAGGACAAACAATGACAAATTCACCGAAGAACAGTAATCAACTTTTGATAGGATACTAAAATGTCTACAAATTGGACATATCCTTGTAAATAATAAGTTCAACCGATGAAAGATACATCACTACAATTGCTGATAACATTCTGTACATTTTTAAATGAACGAAACGCTAAAAATTAGATTGTGTATGTCCTTTCTGCCTTTTAACAGTAGAATTAAACTCTCCTTCCTGTTTTTGACGTTTGTTGGGTGTGCCTAGGAGCTACACTTGCACCAGGAGTTACAAATCTCTTGGAGAAAACAACGCATCACTCTAAATTAAGACTCCCATTTTATTTGAACTTTCTGTTATTTCTGTTATAAATCCTTTGATGTTTTTATTACATGGATTGGACGCTAGTTAACTACTCCTATAATAATAAAATAGAAAAATCCAACGTCAATTATCATTGCAATCATATTCCGCATGCAATTATGCGTTATCCTATTTCATATTCAACGGAAGACAAAGATTTTCTATTGTGATAAGCCATTGTCTTGCGCTGTACTAGATTATCAAAAGTTGATTAATGTTATGGATATTGCTATTATTGCTATAGAATGATAAATTGGTCAATAAATAAAATGCCTGAATCATTTTACTGATACACCAAAATTCGCAAAAGCAGGCATAACATGTACTAAACCGGAAAGCTTATGAGAATTAGATGAAAGAGGAAATACCTATATCCAAAACCTGTTAGTTCATAACAATTTGTCACTTGAGGTCGGCCATGGGAAGAAAATCATAACTAATTATTTGACATGTTCTCTATGACTAAGGTTTTTGAAAGTGGTTATATATCAGTCGCTCTTCCAATGATTACTTATCAGCTTTCTTTATGTATATGAAACAGTATATATGTATCTTCGAAATTTGCATGGACAAACAGTAGTCAATCGCTAATTCTCATCCGCACTTCCGTGCTGTAGACGCCTTCTTAATTATTTCTTTAATTCATCAATAATTTTATCCTGAGAATCCTTGTGGATAATTGTAAGACATCTGACTTGGTTTGTCATCCGTAACACACTCCAAGATTTTCCAGTAAAAATAATAATAATCAGTTGTCAGAACAATATGACTCCTTAGCTTTTCGGAAGCCAAGTTTTAAATATATTTAAAATTTCATTCTTTTAAATACAAACTATTCTTGAACAAAAAGTATACTCAAGAAATGCTTGTTAAAGCGCAGTGACAATGACATAAGACAAATTATTTCATTTGAAATATATTAAAAAGACGATTATTTTTTAAATTGTAATTACCTACTTTCATGACTGCAATTTTAATAATTCACTTTTAGTAGGTAATTATTTTTAAATTATTACCTAAATAAAATCTTAATCGGTCGTCAGGCGTTAAATTAAAATTAAATTAATTTTCACTTTTTATTTACAATTTGCTTGAGGTATATTATAAATTTAAATCTCAATTAACGTTGTAGCTATTGTACTCTTAATTTGATTACATAAACATTATTCAAATGTTAATGTTAATTAACTATAAGTATTGTAATAATAGCACTGTTTTCTACTTTCATAATTTATATATTTGCGCGTCATCATTTCCTTATCCATTAGTGTCATTACACAACGCAATAAAACTATTATTAAATAAGTTTCACATTTTAAAAATGTAAATGAGATGTCAGTGAATTATTAAAATAACAGCAATAAATATTTAATGTAAATTAGCATTATAATTTCAGCAATTTGGCGTCGAGACTTGGCTAATTTAATTTATCATTATGTCAAAAGTTATAAATATTTCATAGTGGAGGTACTTGTCTCTCTGCCACCGGATAACGAGTAAAGTGGAGTTGAGCGAGGAAATTTAAGAAAATTTGGAAAAAATACAGAACTTATGCGACTGTCGGTTACAAAGTAGCTACCTATCTAAGCTATCACAACTACAAAGATGAGTCGTAGAAGAAAGCCGTTTACATTTTGCTTTTTAATTTTTTTTAGACTTATGGCATACTATTGGATAAGTTAGTGTTGTAGTGAATTACTTTTCGGAAAATATTTATAAAAGTGATCGCATGTCGTAAATCCTACCGCGGTCTAACGGCGAAGTTGGATAATCTCGTTGCCATCAATCATTCCAAATTGAATGTCTTCCTTGAAAAAATATTACGTGTTTTATCTGTCCATTTATCATTTGTGTAATTTATTCACTTTAATATTAATTCCTTCGCTTACATATCATTAGTAAGTTTCGTAAATATTCCTTTTAAGTTTTATTTATTTGTGTCTCCAATTTTATAGGTTTTATTACAAAATTTTGATTAAATTTAATGTTAATAACTATTAAATTTGCATAAAATTGCTATATTTTAACCCATGTGTTAAAATCAGCTATTTTATACAATAAGTGTTAGATTTTTTCCATTAATTTAATGGCACAATTAATTTTAAACGTTTAAGTTAAAATTTAATATTGGGTGATACTATGAAATGGTTAATATTAATATTTTATGGTAATGCTGGTATTAAAAACAAAATGAAGTTGAAATTATATTTTGTTTTTGTAGAAACAATACTGTAAGATTATAATTCTTGAGTCCGTAGCCTTCGACGTTGAATTAAAAAACCAATTCACCTAATACATTATATACATGCAGTTTACGTTTACTATAAAAATATACAAATTACTCGCAGCAAATTACAAAATTAATTATAAACAATGTTATATCCCAAAACAAATTAAGTTTACTAAAGAAAATATAACTAAAAAATGTGTCTAAAAATTTGTACAAAATATTTTGAATACTAAAGGAAAAGCTTTTAAATATTCAGCGCTCCAATTTCCCGAAAGAGTGAACTTGAACGCTTTTACCCGCGGCGCCGTAAGGTGTTTTACATACAAACTTGCGAACTTACCGTGGTCGGCAGGGGCGACAGGTAATCCGGTCGCAGGTACTGGTTGCTGGACGTGAGCATATTGCTCCACAGAACGTTGTCTCTCTCCAGTTTAGATATCGGTCACACACAATCACTTCACGATCCAATCTCCGTGTCAGCACATCATCACTCACTGCGCGAAACGTGTAGCACGCACGGCGGTCGGCGATCAACTGAGCCTCCGTGACGCGTCGCGCCCCCCTCTCTGACACGTTGTCACTCGTCGCCGCGCCATTTTTGCATTCTGTGTACTTTGCGGGAGCTTTGCCGTCTTATCCCCACCGCTTTTGACACCCTGTGTTTCGTCTCGCTCGCGCGCCATTACTAGAGCGCTTTCCGCGGCGTTTTGATGAAAGGTTTTATAAAATATGCAGTCGGAGTCAAAGGCGATGCGACGACAGAGATGCATAGCTGGGGAAATTGAATGGCCACGGAGCGAGTAAGCGACGGCTCAGTAATAATTTAGTTTTAACGTCATCTTTCTGCGCTTGACTGAAGGTTGCTCTCTATTCGCGTTGACGTTAGCTTTTCTAAGCTGGAACTTTCTCAGTTTTAATTGGTTTGAGTGATCGGTATTGGAATAGTCGCTTAAAAGTTGGGATACGATTAAGCGGTTTCTATTGAATGGCACGACGGTTTAATTATTTCTAATAATATTTGAACGCGTATTAGTTTGGGGTTTTGTAACAGATTTGTGGTATATGATAAAGCATATGGATTAATAAATAATTGGTTTTGGTTTACTTGTGGATACTTTTTGTTTTTCACAGATACATCTTTGAGATGCCCTATCCTAGTTTTTCATGATAGTGTTCTCAGTAACAAGAGTAGCAATGATAATAGGATATCTGTTGGTTGATATAGGGGGACTGAATTTTGCTTATAGACTTACTTACGAGCGTAAGCAAGTCGTAAAGGTGGTAGAACCCCTTGTGGTTCGAATCTGACGGTACCACCTCTACACCTGATTCTGCCTTATAACAGCAGTCTTAAGAGCTGCTGTGTTCTTTGAACACTTTTGGGAGGTGCTCTAATTTAGTCCTCAGGGATAGCTACGCATCTGCGGCCTATCTCATGTAAGACACTGTTATCAGAAGTTGCTTACAGATGTCCATGTGCATCGGAAGTCCCTTACCACCAGGCGAGCGTGTTTGTTTGCTATATCGATATTTAAAAAAGTATCAGTGACCGTTTCATTCGTTTTCACTTCACTCGTGACGACATAACGACCACTGCCACCCACGGACATCTCAAATCAACCATAGATACGATCACAGTCCTATCTGAGGTCGGCCACAGATGCGTTGCTACCCAGATTAGGTTGGAAAGCCTCGAATAAGCATGACTCCCTTACCACCTTCCCCGACTCTTTCCTACTTCTTTTATACGAAAAGTACCTTATTGCTATTATTTCACCTTTCAAGTGTTTTTATGACATTTTGACATGTTCAAAGCGCTAAACGCCACGATTATCACGGCGCGGTGTATGTGGAACTTGGAGCATTCTCGGTATGTGGGGAACGTTGCATTGGAGGTAAGAAGTCGAATTGCATTACGCGGTTTACACATTATCCGCTAAGAAGTAATTAAATTTATGTTGTTGTTGCCCTGTTTCTTGTTGTAACTCTTTAGATATTATTTGCATTGAAAGCAAAGAGATTAAATTTTTTGTTATACATTTGATTAATTGATTAATTGATCAAAAATTTTAAATTAAAGGTCCTGCATTTACGATTAGTAAGTTAATTTAGTATAAATTCGGTTAAAAATTAACAAGAATGAGTTGAGTGGCGTTGTTTACTATTTTGGTGAATAAAGGCATTTATGTAATGAAAGTAATTATAAAGTACTCAACTAGCCTTAATCATGGTATATGATGATTATAGGAGTCTGTGAATGGCAGTGATTATTTACCATTGGATGAACAGCGTATACACTTAATCAGGTGTATAACAAACTTGACGCGTTTTCATGTCACTTGAGTGAATTCGTAATGGTTGTGCTTTATACCTTGTGTTATAGTGATGGTTATAAGTGAATACGTTTGAGTTTTAAAAGTGTTTAATTTCCACTCGTATCGTATTAGGTGATTAGATCTAAGAGTTTATATAAATAAATTAGTTACTGTTAATCTGCACTTTGAAGAAAAAGCTTCAAGGAACAAGTTTCAAGCCATAGTGAGAATTATTTATACCTATGCATAGAAAAAATATTGCACCAGACAGGTTTTAGGGCATTTGAAATTGTGTGTAGCACCGATACAGAGACAACTTGACGGTGTTTTTTTAATCATGACGTCACTAATAACCATTGGACAGTGTACATAGGTCTTAAGACATTCGGAAAAGCATCCTATGCGACTGTTGTCGGGCGACTGCGATTCGTTTGAACATTGTTAAGAGAATATCGTCAAGGCAATTATTAATGTAAAAACTTGGGTGACATTCGCGGTATTCTGCGCTGCGCCTTTAGGTATCTATTAAAACAGGGGTCGATTATATATAAGCCGGCTTTCGGTACCTATTTTTTAATAGATGATGAATGCTGTTCTATTATGATGAGCGTGGAGATGTAGGCGCTTACCGGAGGATTCCGACTATGTTCACAGAGGTAGCTACGCACCTGTGATCAAGCATAAGAACCTAGATCTGCTTGGGGTTGTTTTCATATTTGTGTGGGACATAGGAAATAGCGCCATTTAATATCCGTTTTACATACATGCGTACTACTACTTTTTATAAGATTTCAGTAGCAAATGAGTATGTTGTCCATCTGCTAGTAAGGTTGCCATCGTCGATGGATATCTGTAACAGACTTCATTTACCTACAATGCCTATATACACTTATCATGGACTTGGTGTGACGCCTGGTGCAACAATTCTGAGGAAAAAGATGGTCATATGTAGGCAATATAGCCAACGTTCTCATATAACCGAAAAGGAAGAATTTCTTCAGGCTAGAAATTAGTTTGTTGGTTGTAATCTTTCGGTCTACCGTACTGGTTCTACCACTTTTTAATCTTTTCTACTTAAATAAAAAATGGTTCTTTCTATAACCTTTATTTCTCGTGTTAATTCCTCGAGCAGTGTTTCTCTCCACACCACCCAGACCCAGAAGAGATTGAACTTTTAAATGACTTTATGACCAAGGATCGAACTTGGAACCTTGTACATGGGAAGCCGGTAACTTCTCCGCCACGTTAAAATAATGAGCCTTATCTGCGCCGGAAACAGTCCAGCCTATAAACGGGCTTGAGGTGCAATTACGTAATCAACACAGGTAGAGGTTTGTTTTGCTTTTCAATTTTGGGAATCTTTATGGGGTCTTTGTATGAGACCACCGGCGGTGCAGGGGTAAAAAACGCACTTTCATTGTTTACTCTACCAACAGAATGGTAGAGTCATTGTAGTCACGGTAGAGTTAAGCTACGCGGCAAACGATTTTCGGTCTTATATCCTGATGTTAAGTGTTAATTGCAAGTGAATTAGGTCGTTTTGGTAATCATCGCAATTTTTATAATCTCTCCTTTCTGTTGTTAAGTAATTTCTTTTTGTTTATACCAAAACCTCTTTCAGCTTATCTTTTAAGAATGAATTTTACTTTTTAAAGTATTCCTTTCGTTTTTTAGCATTGTTAATGTATGTAGATTACTGCTTATTGTTAAATCTTTAAACTTTTTTACAACTTTAGATAAAACTTCATTGTTATCTTTAATTTTTTACGATTTAAGGAAATCCTTAAACGCTTATCACCTAATATTCTTAAAATAGTTTAGCAGTTGGTAAATCATATCGATTGTTTAAAAATGTAAAATGGTGAAGTGTAATGAGCTTTTAAGCCATTGTAAGCTTTCGTTCCATTGAAATATGTTAACAGATTAGTTATTTAATCACAATATATTATCTTTTTAAAACTGTATTGAAATATTCCTTTCATTTCTGAAGTGATTAGTAGGATTTTTTACTTGCGTTATGAAAACTCAGATATTTGTAGATGATTACGAAACATGTAGTGTTTACATTAATTTTATCTCAACAAATAAATAAAATTGTCTGATAGTGATGTCAAAAGAACTTCTTTTACTATGTGCATATTAAAATATATGCGGTATTTATGACAATAAGACAATTATTAAATTCTTTGTCTGTCTGTTTATTTCTTACTCCTACTTACTTAAACAGGTTTAAGTGCTGCTGTGTTCGTATCTACGGAGTGTGGTAAGGTAGCTTCCTTTCATACCTACTTATACGACAGGTTCTAAATTTAGCCCTCAGAGGGTCTACCCTGAAAAGTAAATTGGGATTATGCCTATTGCCTAAGGCATCCATGGCCAACCTCTGGTAGAGCCTTTGGTCAAAAGAGGCCACATACCATCAGATGATCTGCGCACTCGTTTGTTAGAATGCTACTTTGCTATGATAGATAGATCGGTACTTCTCTAAAAGGTAACTTTACAATCAAAGCTCTGTGACGGTCGCATAATAATGAGATTATTATTATTAAGTGTCAGTATCAATCAGTGTTCTGGTTTCTACGTGAGATGAAGTAGGTTTACGAAATAATTCAACTAAGTTCTTAAGTAGCATATCTATCATCTGTAAAGACGTAGGTTAGGTTTGAATCCAGGTCAAACCACAAGAGTACGGGTTAGTTCAAGGGCTCTGACTAAACCAGGTGGAACTCGGCAACTAACAAGATGAAATCTTGGCCCAGCGGGTAGCCAGACGGCTTGCTTCACGCGGTAATCGACATGTTTCATGTAGGGCTGTACAAATAACAATTTTAATCAGTAGGTACTTATATATTTTACTGTTTCACAAAAGGTATGTGTCTTTTTTATATTTGTTGAAACGTGTGCTGTAGGATAGGTATATTATAGGGTAAAAATATATCAGGACTTAGTGAATTTCTATATAGGTACATCATTATATAGGTGGATAATAGACGCTTCTAATCAATTGAATCCTATTTTAAATATTCTTGTTCTTCTTCAAATGCCTCTCCAACTAGTGAAGGGCAAAGTTCCCAAACTAGGCAAGGTTAGCTGTCAGCTCTGCATATTTCTCTTCGTTGATTGCAAGTTGGTTCGACAGCACTCTTAATTAACTCGTTACTGTTATTGTACATAAATATTACCTCCCTCGGTCCTTCTTTGCATGAACTTTCACGTATGGCTAATCTCATACTCTACCATACATTCAAAAATATTAGGTACTGCAAATTTTCACATCATATTAACATTCAGATTATATTTTACTAATAGACCAGTATCGCAATGATCGAAATTTGACCATAATTAAAACCATACAAAAACTAAACTTATAACATCCAAATAAAAAATAAAATTATATATGTCTTTTTAACCTTTGTATAACAAAAATATTCATTATAAAGAAAATGAGAATGCATTTAAAAGAAATAACGCATTTTTTGGACATAGACATAAAATGACTTAGTTGACATTATATGTCGTTTATATTGTCAGTGCCTGTCTTTGTCAGTATGTACCGTAAATAATGATTATTTTATTTTCTTTAATTTAATATATTTGTAACACTTCTTAGACATAAATATTATCTATCAATAATCTTCTCTTCATTAACTTTCACGTTTGTCTAATATCATAGTCCTCTCTGCACGCAGTATTCGAAAAATGGTTCCGCAAATTTTCGCGTCACGTATTAATAATATTCAGATTACTATCAAAGTGGCAGCCCTAACAGATCAAACGCGCCGCGCTGTCACGCGCCTGCTACCGGCGCGGGAACCAATTGGACGCGATGAGATGAGATTTTCAATAATTCCCCCGTCATCGGGACGTGTCCATGATTCCATACACGCTGAACGCAAATTGAACATTAAATTAATATTGAGCGAAAAGGTTATTTTTTACTTAAATTTTATGCGTAATGTTGTATTGATACTTTTTTATTACTTGTGGAAATTTAATATGTTATGTTAATCTGAAATCGTTGTTTAGTTATATTCGATTACATCTGCGATTTTGATGTTTAGTTATTAGATTCGTTTGAGAATTACTAAGGTACAATTGTGATTAAATTTAATGAATA
>DWNY01000826.1:0-14418 GCA_018250635.1 Telegonus apastus | reverse complement strand
AGTCATTATAAACATTACGGTACAATATGAAAATATTTTAATTCTTATCGTAATAATTTAAAAAATCCAAAATTTATATAAGCAACAATTATCCTGAAACGTAGGTGTTATACCTCTTGTATACCAAAAAATACAAAACAAAGAGACACCGGTAAAAACAGCGACATTCCTTTCAAATCGAATCAACAAATAATTGTGTCAAACAATCTCCTTGCAAGTGAAGAAATAATACGAAACTATTGTGCGGAGAAACAGCTGTGACCATTAGTCACTGGCCGCGAGTGCATATGGTTACGCCTCGTGGTCAAATGAAAAACTGTGTCAGTGTGCACAGTTGTTACGTGAACGTCACATATTATGCTTTTTGCTACACCGTCGCGCGTACTACTAGGTTCAAGGGGAGCCGGCCAGATTGCCGACGCGTTTCACTATTTATAGTGTCTCGCATCTGTTTAGTAGTTTGCTCTCAGTGCAGAAATGTCCGGAGTCGCGGTCGACCAAAGGCCCACGCGGAGGCGCTCTCGCGACGCGGTCCGCCGGAAAAGTGAACGAGTACGAAAACTCCTCTCGCGCACCGCTTCCCGCTCACGAATCAGTAAACCGACGGTTCCGTCAGCGCTCCCGTCTACCTCTTGCAAATTAATACCGACGAAGTAAACTCATTAGACGGTGCAACTGCGCGCAATCGTCGTACACGCGACTTATGCAATCGTTTTCAACATCACCGCGTACGTTACAGTGTTGTGTTCAGTAATCATTTTACAGTGCGTTTTTGAGATGGGCGTGCGAAAGTGACCGTTTTAATTTTATCACGGATGTGTCTCCAAATTAGTGTGTGTTGAAAAACAAAATTGACATTGATGCTATTTAGAGTGAATGCCAAAGAATTGTGTTGTCTGGCACGACGCCAGCGTGTATAGGAACAGCTGACTGTAAACAAACAAATTAGCATTGGGTAACAATACGTTTTGCATATTTATAATATTTAGTTTGACTTATCACAAATGCCTAGTGTGAATAACAAAAAGAAGTTTGTGAAATGGCGAAAAAAGAGGACTCGAGTGATAGTGATGGTCCAATAATAGATGACAACATTATACGTATTCAGCTAAAGAAGCCTTCTCATAGAAAATGGGAATTACGAACACGAAATCTATCTCCAGGAATCAGATTCCCTACCGTCCAACTATTTGACTGCGAAGGTAACCTACTTGTAGAAACAAATGATGATAACATATCTATAAAAAGCTCAGAATGTAACGAACCAAGTTTAAAGGCGACTCAGTCGTTAAAAGAAAAAGACTACAAGCATATTATTAACAAACACCTAATTAGAAAACACAACACAATTTCAGGAGATAAAGTATATACCCGTGTATATAGATCTCCTTTGTTGGTAAGCAACAACGATGGTTGTAAGGAAAACCCGACCGGTTATGTAATAAAAGATAGCAACAGTGTTTCAAACATTCCAAGCAAACTTGTAATAAACAGTAACTTCCTCGATGCGCAATTGAATAGTGTAGACACAACCCCTTTCCATTCGGAGGGTCCTAGTGAAATAAGCAGTTACAAGAGCTCCGACAATGAGACATATGATGACAATATAAAACAAATAAGTAGTACAGAACTTGTCGAATATGATGAAACGAAAGATAAAATTGGGACAACTTCGCCTTCGAGACGCCTATCTGTTACTTCTTTAAATGAAACTATTCATTCCGTTAACGAAATATGCGATAAACGAGAGAGTGAAATTATAGGACTGCAAACATCTCAATCATTTAACGACGGCGCGCTAAGAGACCAAGCGATGTGTAAAAACGAAATACCCCGTTCAAATTCTGGTGTACTTTACCAACCACCTCACAATAAGGTAATTTTTCTCGAAACTTACTTAAAGAGCTTATCGGCGCGTACAGACTCTAATCCGGATTGGTTTATATTTCGTCGACCCCAACCACCTGATCCACCGCAAAATTCGAACGAAGCGCCGAAGCGTGACGAATTGCCTAAAACCTATTTGGAAAAAAGACAGCGCTTCTGCAAAATAGAGGATAACACTTCGGACAATGAATTCATTAATATTCCAACGGATGTCGCGGCACACTGCGAGATGAAAAAGCGTTTGAAAATGTATCGACGGGGCTTATCCGAAATCGAGACAAAGTACCGGGTAATGAACGAATTTATGAATGAGAGAAGACATTCCGTTGGTGGTATGATGCAGATATCTCGTACGTCGTCATCAGAGAGTGTAGATGAAGCAGATGTAGTACTTAATCGCTTAAAGCGAAGAATTCTCAAGAATAAGTTTAGGGAGAAACGACGTTGTTTCGGCTCCAAGCCGTGCAGTAAGTATTAAGATTTTTTCGATCTTTTCAAATATTTACTATTATTATACTTACAAAAGCTAATTAACCGTTAACTAAATTAAATACGGTGGACACACTCCTAAAATTCAAAGCAACGTTTAAAAAATAGCAGTTCATGCGAATAAATCAAAATTTGTTCTTTATTGTTAAAAGGGTTTTTATTGTTTTCGAAAGGACTTCTTGAGTCGGCTCCTATTCCCTTTGTGAATTTTCCCTTACAGTTTTCATTAATATTCAGTAAGGTGTTACTCTCATATCTCAAATAGGTCAAGACCTAAGGGTGAACGAGTCTGTTTTCACCTTTATTTTACTGGACGTAAGGTTTATAAGCTTTTAGGGTTTGATAGAAATCGCGAACCAAGTTATGGTAATATACTCCATACACTCCATTATCCACTGATATATTAGATTTGCGGATCGGCTGTCTCATACCTCATTGCACAAGTGAATTACGTATGTCCTTATCTTTATATTCTTTGCTTTATACGAATATGATGTCATTTTTATATTTGACTATGTTCGTTAATCGGTTGCATACTGTTTCTTAACGTAAGAATATGAGAATACATATAAAACTAAAATAAAAATTGGTAAGTATTGATTTAATATCCAAACTAATACCCAAAATCTATCGTATCGTTTCATTTTAAAGTTGTTTGTAAGTTTCATTTTAAACCAACCCGCGTGGCGGAGCGCTTACTACACCCGGTCCGGGTTCGATCCTCCGCCAGACGTATATCTAAATGATGAATTTAGATTTCTGTTCTGGGTCTAGGTGTTTATGTATTCGTCTTTGTGTGTTTTCGAGGTACCCACGACACAAGAGAAAATCCTACTGTGGGCTATGAGTGTACAAAGCGTTAAAGTAAGTACATAATGTACCCACCGAAAAATATAATTTTAAGATTATCGCTGAATAGAAGTTGAATGTCTGGACAAAATAGTATTGTTTAATGGTGCATAAAAATTGACTAATAAAACGATAAAATAAATTTGGATATTTTTTCTCAAAAGACAGAATATTTAATCTATGCATACTGAAATGTCAGGGCGCACGAGCACGACAGACCTGTATTTCGGCACATTCCTTAGTAGAAGGCACGTTGGATATTAGGTTAGATTCCTACAATATTGGTGCCATGGTCTATTGCTAGTTATAATATGTACGTAACGTGCTTTCTTTAAGGGGAAATAAATCGGCTAATAAATAAATGGATATTTTCAATGCATGCCTTCTTATCTTACTTTTATAGTCCCTTCATCAATCTCTTGTAAAAAACTTACTAAAATAAGATTATTAGGGATTTTAATTGTTTTCATATTTGTGTGCAATTTCATACATAGTATGTATATATAAAATATTTATTACTAAGTACTTAATTTATAATCCCATCTTACCTACTGTTCGTAACAATAAAGAAATATGGAACTTATATATAAAGGTTTATATATAATAGATCACTAATAATACTATATTGACTTATGTTTAAGTTCAAGAAATACATAAATAAAGAGCAAACGAAGACATTTCGCAAAGCAAATCGGTATAAGTCATCAGCTTGGAACAACTTCCTGTTTTAGACGCTCAACAATGTTTAATCAAGGCTGAATAGCTAGACTAATGCGTTACATTTCCTATGTCAATTGCTATTGCATAATGATGACATAAGAAACCTCGCGTAGTGACAAGCGCCAATTAGCTTCTAAAAACAATGAATGAAAATTAAGATAGACTATGTAATCGTAACATTTTATCTGATTTTAGAGGAAATACCTACATTTTGATGATAAATTATTTATAAATACTTCTTTTTAGAATATTGAAGTGAAAAAGAGCTTGTTAGTCCAACTGATGGTAAGATGCCTCTGCTGCCCATGGACATCTGTAATCAACCAAATTTATTTAAAGGTTCTTTACAGAATTCTTTTTGAACGTCGATAAAAGCTACCACCACTTCGTAAGGTATTTCATTAAGAATATGCGGTGAAAGAAACTCCGTAACACTTTTTAAAGGAAACTTTAATTCACAAAGTCAACTTACACTAAGAACATGTTGAGCTAGAACTGTAGTTCTAACTTTAGATGTTCTTTATTTGATGGTTTATTGTATGGTACGATGTATCATACCATACAGAATAAACCATCGGATAATTCTTATCTACGTTTGTCGATAGATGTGTTGCTACTCTTGAGATCTAAATTGGAAATACTCGGATAAGTATATCTCCCTTGAAATCAGAATACATTAGACACAAAACACTGCGGTTGTTATAGTAGTGATACCTCCGGATTCGAACCACGGACATTTCATTCATGGTAGTAACCCGACACAGTGACATGGAACCAAAACCTCATAAATGATGGAGTAGGACGTTCAAATGTAAAACTCTTTAGTATCACTTATTATTTTTTATTAGTTCCTATTGTACTTAGGCTGCATTATGACTAATATCTAGTCATTACAGAAATAGCTAGGTTAACAGCTAGGTTAATCTCACATTGAAAATAGCAAAACACAAATATGATATGATAATATCCACAAATATTCCAATCCGCAGACATAAACACGGCAAAAAATACAAGCCACATTCTTCGAGATTTAAAATTAGACGTTTCTTATTGTATTCTTAGTACTGCCGATCCATCGCCCCTCTTTTTGAATAGTCCAAGGTTTTATATAACTGAATCCGTAGGGGCACTCAAAATGTCACTGTACATTAGCCTAGTCACCCGATATAAACAATTAAATGGACCTAATGATACGCCAATGACCATTGTAACACTTTTTTTCTGAAATACGATACCTAGTTTATTTTTTACGTAATTTTATTTTGTACTACGAACTTGTACTCGCGTCTGTTCTCTTGTATGATTAGCACAGACATGTATTTAGATAGCTATGATCATTAGACTGTTACCATACCACTCTTGGGCTGGAGTCTCCAAATTGCCGATTGGTTCTTTTTGATACTGGAGTAATAATCGAGTACAGTCCACTGGATGGTTTACATACTGCTGTCGATGGACATCTACATTCAAAACCATAAAGATCCCCTGTTCTATATGGCTTTTGTTACCAGCCATCAACATGAAACTGATCAAAGATACGTTGCCACTTCTGAAGACTAACATGGGTCATATGTCATTCAACTAGCATTCGAAATACAACTGCTTGCTAGAAATAGGTGTAATGGAACCCGAGGAGCGTCCATTACACCTATTTCAATATATGCTGGAGAAATAGGTATGCCAGTAGTAAGTATTCCGAGACTTATTCTACACTTATTAGATAAGTGCTCACGGTTGATGAAGCACTTAACGTACCTTCGAGTTCTTATGGAGAACATGGGCATGTAAGGTCAGACAAAGCAAGGCGGGTCACGTAAACATTCGCAACTATTTTCCTTCAAACTCATAGCGATAAATAATTTTTAACTACATACATAAATACATGACTGAGAATTTTTCCTCCATATGTCCATTTTCCATACGCTACATTATACTGTAATAGATAATGTTTTTAAAAAAATAAAACAGAGGAAACATCGAAAAGACGTTCAAAATCAAAGATGATAAGATTTTCGCCTTACTTAAATGTATGTAAGTTAGAACCAAATAATTATGTAATAAAAGCGACCTCAAGACAAAGTCTAGTTTTACCCGAGATCGGTTACATATTCCTGAGGCATTTCTGTCTAGATACTAAGTTAAAATGACTCATGCACAAGTCTACCTAATCAGATAAAACAGTGCGTTCAGGATACTATTTAAGATCAAAATCAGAACTATTTTATTCAAAGTACTGTACTTGTTTTTAACGTAAATAATTGTAGTTTAACTATCGAACCTTTCAATCCCCCTAAAAAGACGAGAGAGAAAAAGAGTTGCAAGTTAGACGTGTCAGTCTGTGTATCTGAAATGTTACTATCCTAACACTATTGTAAGTTTTAAAAGAATCTAATTTCGGATTCTGAGAAATTTTAGAGGTACGAAACACGTGTTTCTAGTGTCGTCAAAATTTGTCCCATAGCCTCTTTAAAAATTTTGAATTCAAAAAAAGCCAAGTAGATCTTAAGCACTTTCTGAATTTACCTATATTCCGGTTACGGAATTGTTAACTATGCACGAGCAAACAATTGACACCTTTTTTAATCCGCATCAGATAGCCTGCCCTTATTAACAGGAAAGGTAATTGATGACCACCTGCGGATCAATGCTTACGTCATCCTCGTAATGGTAGCTCTGGTTATATGAGAGTCAGCCTTGGATAATATTTGCACAAGATTTAGTTCGAGCTCGAATATATATACCAAAATATTAAGATACCTCAATGTATCCATTTAGGCACAATGTTCTGATTTACATAATGTGGCCACGTAGACTAAGCTAACCATATTCAAAAGGATGAAAGCAGGACACCGACAATTTTTTTTCTAGTATCACATGCATACCTATGACAATAATTTTCAATGAAACAAATATTCTTTTGTATTACTTAGCAATTCGATAAGAATATTGGTTTTTTAGATCATATCCTGAACGACATTCCTTTGAATTTGTGATTAACTTAACTTAGAAATATGCCTATTTAGCCTATCTCTAAGTTAAGTTTCTCCGGCACATATCTAATATTCTATTAAAGACAAAAATAGCCTACAAAGTATACGACTTATAAAAGTTCTCGTAAACCATTTGCACAGCTCGCACAAATATCTAATTAACAAAAACGTAAAAATGTTTACGATGTCTAATATCAACATTTGTACATTTCAATGTCATAACAATCGGCAGGAACATCTTTAGGTAATAGGAATTCTGGCCATACTACCTTCATTCCACCTCCATTTACAAAAATTTTATGTAGGCGTAGACTATAAATAGATTACTGAGCACATCGCTTCGAAACGAAAATGTATCACTGTATAGAAAAATCATAAACATCTAGGTGAGTATGTTGGGAACAGGTGCAAATGACGTAATATGTTTCTAGGCAGAGGTTAAAAGGAGAAATATAGAATATCTCTTTTAAACTAAGGTACTTATATTAAAGATTGCATTGTACTCTGCTTGGTTCGAGAGTACTATACAACCCGTAATGCACGATATGGAGATGGTGGTAGTGAAACCACACTGGTTCGGCTGGAGAAGTACCACCTATTTCTAGCGTAGATCACAACTAAAATCAACTGGAAAGGTGTGGTTGCTGCCTGATTTGGAATGTCAAGCGCTGCTTTATGGCCTAAAAGGTTTGGAAAGGAAGGGACAACACCTAACTACTATAGACCTATTAGTTTCTTCACTTTATCCAACAGTCTATTGCCGTATTCAGCTCTATTTGGATTTTTTGTATGTTATGGAAGTAGCAAACGAGCATGCAGCCCACCTGATGGTAAGTTACCACTGACGCACATAGACATCTGTAATCAACGCCCAGATAAAACAACAGACCTGCCTGAGGTCGGCCAGAGATGCGTTGTTACCTCTGAAGACTAAGTTAGAACGCCTCGAATAAGTATATCACCCGAACCTTTAAACCAGAGCTCAGCAGCGCGTAACAGTGCTGTTATTAGGCAGAAATAAGTGTGGCAGTGGTGCAGACAGAGTCGAACCACAACGGTTTGATAGATTTGATCACAGATATAGTATTTATCACTATATACATCGGGTGGAATATAAGCTCGTTTCGCTTAAAGAAACACACGGTGCGTATCGAAATCGCATGACCTTTAAGCCCACATTCATATCGCATTAATAGCATATGACGTAGGTTCTATAATCCACGTTACGACCCTTTAAAACGTCATAAGATGCGTAGGTGAAATGGCCAATAGATACAAGAAGATAGCATATTATTGGGAATGCTACAAATTAGTTATATTTGAATATATAGGTAGTTGTGTAGTTCAGTTCAAATATAATTTATAGCTTCCCGTACCATTGAAGCAGAAAAATGCATCTGGATATAATAAAATCAGTTCACGATCTTAGCAACAAGCCAGACGCAAGTTTGATACAGTGGACGTAAAAGTGTTTTAAGTAGGTATGCGATGCCACATAAATTAAATTGCAGATGTATCCAAACTATTCATCTCTACATAGAGACCTTAGGCAGGACTCTGATCTTATCTGTGGTTGATATCAGATGTCCATGGGCTGCATTAGCCACTTACCAGATGACTACATGCTCGTTTGCTACTTCCAAATTATAATTTCCACTTGATTACTTTCCTTCAGGTTAAATAATTTTACAACAATATGTTTTTTTAACCCAAAAATAATAGCGTTTTCACGTAAATAGTAAAACGTGCAGACACGCATACATCCTAAGATTCGAGAAGTTCTAATAATAAAATAATCACGTATAGATAAATATTATTTCATTGTAAAAAGTATATTTACATGACAATATATGATTCGAAGTCAGTACTACGAGCCGATACAGGAAACTAGGAATCTGGAAATATTTTCGCCTTAACCTAACCTTTCCTCCTAACTACAATTTGATGGACGATGACGATACGATTTAGATGACACACGTGACCTAGAAGCCTTTTCAGACTTAACTGAACTTTTTCCAAAAAACGACTCCAGTGAATACGCGCCCTGATAACCTACGAACGTAGGAAAAAGTTTCATTTTTTATTCCTGTTGGGTTTCAAATAGGTACGCACAGTGAAAAGCTTCGCTAGTCTAGACAGTTATATTTCGCAAATAAAGTAATGAATAGTGCTACTTATCAAAAGTCTTACAACTGTAATTTGTTTACCGCACAACGATTTTAAAATTATTGGTAAGTAAATATTGATTAAGTTATATTTTTATTCAAGCAAACAATCATCAATAACTATTAGTTCTGCTTCAGACTTTAAAAAGTTAAGAAAAGTAATAATTATTTTATTAACATTGTTACTCTTTAACCTTATTTATTCTTCTTATTTAATTAATAAGCACGCTAGAAAATGACTACGTATATATAATAAATATTTCTTTCCCATCCTTTTCCTTTCCCCTCTTTAACAGATTGTTTACACTACATAGCGCCATCTACACTTTCATGCTAACATCGTGTACTACACAAGGCAAGACAAGTCTTCAGTAGACTACAACAGGTAAATATAACCGCCCTCTCGTGATACACCTAGTAAACAATTTAGTAAACCACATCACTACGCTAGAACGTAGTTCCAAATTTATTCCAACGATGGAAAAAACCAAGACCCGCCAAGAATAGTAATTTTACGACCAAAATAGATAAGTAACTATATTTAAATCTCATATACGAAACAGCCATAAAATGTCACTTTTTATAAGTTACACTAAAAACACAATCGTTATTAAAGCATTCAACGTACCCGATTCTACATAATGTATTTAATCTAATTTCATAAATATTGTTTTACAGAAAAAATATTTTATTCAAAAAAATATGAAATTTTACATTAGATGGTTGTTTACATAAAAATAGAAATAAAATGCATAATATACATATTTCTTTGACTTCATAACAAAATTTTACCTATATTATGGTTACAAAAACCGGGGAAATTTTTAACAACAAAAATTAAATTATTTTTATTTTAATCTCTGTAAATACTCAGTTCATCAACTTCAATAAAGACCTTACATTTTTTTATTTTATTTTGAGCTATAGCATTTTAAATTCCCATTTCTGTCGTCTGTTATACAGATTAAAAATTCCCGTAATTTGTGTTATTTCCGGCGAGGCTCAGCCGGACTGCAAAAACAAAACGTGACATGAATACGTTTGGGAAACACCGCCAACTGCCGCCGACGACTGTTTCAGTTTAACTGCTCTCTGCTCTCGTGTTCGCAATTTAATCGCCGAATTAAAGGCAAAACTCTACGTGGGAAGATCTGATCTTGATGAAGTTGGGTAGAAGTTGCTTATGTTTGACCATAATTTCAAAATGAAGTAACCGAAATAAAATAACTAAATTTTGCAAATAAAAAACACTAAATTTGCTAAAGGGTTTTTACTATTCTTATAAATAGCTAAAATTCTGTGCCAGTGAGGTGCGGCGCCGATGCGGTGCCGCTCCGGTGATTTACATACAAAATGCAGCGAAATATTGCAGGAGTACCGCACCGCGCTGTGTGCACCGGCTCTCATAAGTACGGTTTTACTTCGAAAATGTGTAAGTTATCCCGGATAGTTGTGTTTAGGCGCTCTTTCCAAATAGTTACATAGTAACTTCTATTAGAAAAATTAATGCTAAGTATTACTTTATTGGCTTCGAAGACCCCATAAGTTAATAGGATTTATTAAATGTCATGTGATTATGTGTCATGTGTCGATACGACCAACTAAATAAACTAACCTTGATTCTTTGTGGATAAAACATTTAAGACTAAGAATTTTGTCTCCAACGGAAGCAATTTCTATATTCGTCGTGAATTTATATAAGTTATTATATTGATAATATGACTGATAAATGCGGCCCACAATGTGGGTATATAGGTATATAATAAACGTAAATTTCACATCAATGTTTCCCTTATATAAACAAATACATACGTGTTATTGGTAAGTACATTGAGTATAAATAAATAAAAAGGCTTTTGTTGTACTGCCTGTATCTTAGCTCCATACATCCGAGGCGCCCTTCTGTTTCATAAATCAAAGTAATGGTTTCCTTTCCTTCGTCGTTAAAAGACGAAAACCGATGAAAAAGTGACAATCCCTAAAAAGTCAGCGCATAGGTACTGGCCACAAGCCAACGGTTGTCCTTTTTATGTAATAGAAGAAATAACGGGGTACATGTCCATATTTCTAGCTGCAATGCTACTCACGAAATCAATTCCGACCGATTGGAATTGGAATTGTGTCGACACTAGCGCCGATTTAGATAAATATTGGGTGGCTATTTGGTAAACTAAAAGAAATTTAGTAAACAAAGTCACCTAAACTTGTTATTTAAACGTTTATTAATGACATTAAATCATAACGGATACTATAACAGAATGTAACGACACCGCTAATGACCAATTCCAAAGTAATTTGAAATTTATTTCAAAAGGCGAAATGTCGTCACAATTGACAGATTGGATAGTGTTCCTATTCCAATTACAATCTGTTGGAATTGGTTTATTGAGTAACAGTGCTTTTGCTATAAGACCCTTGCCGCCAATAGTTTTATACAAACATCTAAGCTAAACAAGATTTCTATATTGATTATCTGTAATCATTACAGTCTTAGAGGATAACTACTATGCAAGTTGTATAAGAATTCCAAGATAAGATTATATAGATCAATTATTTGCAACATAACTAAGGTGAAACATCTTAAATGAGTAATTTTGTATAACTACCTCATCTACATCGCATAAATTCATTCTAATCTGCTTCTTTAAGGCCTCTGAAGTAATCAAATAATCAAATAATGTAGATAGGTACAATATAATTAAGCGTACGCCGAAAATTGAATAGGTACCTATTCGTTTATTGAAATAAATTTACTAAAAAGATATTCAAGTACTAGTCAAAATAATTGATTCATCTGGAGTAAACCGCTACTAACAATTTTTTACGACGTTCTTCATGATTTTGTGAAGATTAGATACATACCTGATACCTAAGTAAGTACTACTTCTTAATTAATTACCAGACATCGTAATGTGGTACCTATCTATCCACTGTCTAAATTCCGTCCATCATTCATCGAAAAAGTTTTAATATCTGGTGAACTTAATAAAGTAGGTTGAGCGTAACATTTAACGTAAGTAAAACCGCGTGGTAAACCTAGTCTAAAAGTAAGTAAAGCCGATCTTTAGAGCTCTCACCTTGTAGAGGTAAATAAAATTATGCCGTCGGCGATAGCAACGTGCGCATAACAGCCGTCTTGTGTGTAAACTAAAACAAGCTTTCGCGGGGAAAAGTTGTAAACTCCCTGAGGAACATAAGTAGGAAAGTAGGGAACGTAACGACGTATGTTTATATATATGCCTTGTATATTAAAGCTACATTTGTGTTCAATTCCATGTTCTCATTATAACTTGCTTACGTCTTAAAAGTTGGTACGTTGCGCTAATTTTTACGAGAGGTCAAGGCCAATCGTCCGGTTGGAGTCACGAATGCGGCAATGCGGCTTTGTCAGTTCGAAAAGTGGCATTTCGGATTTGTTAGCTAGTGGGCCAATCTTCCACGATCAGCATATAAACAAAGAAATAGTGATAATTTCGTTAGGCTAGCTCAAAAACAGAAACACATGGTATAGTAGGTACATGCGCAGTGGCGGCGCCGCAAGTCAATATCCTCCCCGGCCCGCCCCAGCGACGCGCCGCCATGACGCGGCAAGGCCTAGTCCGGTGACAAACATGGTTAAGTTAAGATTTTTGTTTTTTGTCCTACGTTAAATAAATTTTTGAACTCAAACCATTTGTTACATTTAACTAGTTATTGCCCATAAACAAATCATTTGAATCTTTTATAGCGTTCCTTCACCTAAAACTGTCGAAAATGGTTAATATGTTAATATTTTAATAAGTGATTCCATTCATATCTACGTAATTAATCTTCGCTTTCATTACCGCCGATATTAATCGATTTATATCGACACGTAAAAAGTATAAGTTGTGTTAAACGAATTTCTTTATTAGTACCTACCTACTGAGTAAATTAATATTTAAGTACTTACTTACATATCAGGTTTTACACACATCCTATTCTCAGTTTATATATAATCTCTGAACTAATCACTTATTATATTAAAAAAATTACAAAATGGTGAAAAAAGAATTCCTTCAACGGTATTAGCAAACCACTTAAATGCTAAGTTATGTTACTTCGCCGCTCGGGCTCAAGTTAGTTGTGAGTTTGGCCGCTAGAGTGGCGGATCTCGAACCAGCTGGTCGGTTTGACAGCACTCCGTGCACGTCGACCGGTCCGACCGGCGGCCGGTGCATTCCACGCTCACGTGTTTACAGGATAATGCTTCGATTTTTGACCCGCGACATTCCTAAACAACTTTTACATAACTTGTGAAAGTTATTACTGTCTATAACAGTGATCCGAACGGCGAGAAACAATATCATAACGATACTATCTGTGTTTTGTTTTATTAAATAGCTCAGTTCCGTCGTATTGTGTGAAAAGTAATAGTATTGTGTGCGTATGAGAACCTTTCTGTGATATTTCGGTTGTTCGCTTTTGAATCGCATTTGGAACATTTCGCTCGGGATATCCGCTTGTGATTAATCAGTTCTGGTGAGTAACGCCGCAAGATATTATTGTTGAACTCGATAATTTGTAAAGGTCTTTGCACGTTGAGATATTTAAAGAGCAGTTGTGTACCCTCATAAGACTTTCCACGCTTTTTAGTTAATACAACAGCTCTTATAGTTGAATAAACATACCAAATAAACATAACGTCTTTGTAAATTATATACGCATAATTGTGAATCCCTACTTTGTACTTTCTTATCGTCCAATTATCCGATTATCCCAAGACGTACTTTGGGTATTACTTTAGACACATGAATTACCTATCTATATAAAAATAAAGGAAAAGTAAATACCACATATTCCTTTGTAGTTATTTCTGAGAAAATTTTGCACAATTAAGCAATTGTTTACACTGCAACGCTGACGATGATAACGCGTAGGAAGTGAAGTATAATATTTAAAAAATATATTGTTTAAATTCCATGTGTGAACCATCCAACCATATAAATTGGTGTACCGAGGTATATTTTACTATTAAATTAAATAAACGTAGGTACATTTTTGTAGTTAATAGTCTATTATCTATAGCAAAAGTTATACCATCTAATGTAATAATAATTCTACCATATTTCTTACAATATTTCAATTTTCAGTATATTGTTTCATAAATTAAAAATATAGAGGTAGGTAATATTCAAGAAGAACTTTTGAAAATAAATATCGTTTTAATATACACCTATAATATAATATATTACGTAGGTATATATTAGTAAATATAATATGAATAACGAAGTCTAAAAATGAAGAAACATTTTTTTAACATTGTAACTTACGTTGCTTTGTATTGCTGCTGTTGAGAC
>DWNY01000825.1:0-14418 GCA_018250635.1 Telegonus apastus | reverse complement strand
CATTATTTATGCTATTATTACCTATTTTTTATCAGAATATATAATTTATCTTTTCTATCTATCAAAGTTATTACTATACACAAATTACGATAGAAAGCCAGATAATTCTTTAATGAATAATCCTGATTATGTCAAAAAATCTGTTTGCCTATAATTTTAACAAATAATTTTGTGAAATCGATCACAAGGTCAACATCACGCTGCAAATCAACAAGTTAACATAAACACGGCTGCATTCAGACGACATTGTTAACCTAACGTATTCTATTCATTTTTTTATTTATTTAACTACAAAAACATTAAAAGAATACATTAAACATTTACCTCATAATTCAATCCACACAGCGCATCAACAGAGAGCCAGGCGAGGCCAGCGACCGGGGTAGCGGTAGCGGGCATGCGGGCATCGGTGCGCTTCAGTAACGCGGGACCAGCGCCCGCCGCGTCAGGCAAGGAACGGGACAAAAGCCTGCCTCGAAGTATTGGTGGTCCTGACGAGGTAAAATATTGTTTTAACCTTTCATTGTAGAAAGTGACATAAGGTTTTCCTGATATTAAGTTATCAATGTCATTTATAGACACGTTAGTAGTACAATATATCTATGTTTATAACCAAAACTTTATATCTTTGTTTATAACTTTATGACCAACTTGCAAATGATCAATCGCATAACTTCTTAAAAACGAATTGCCATTCATATACTATTCGGAACGCCTCATTTAAATAGGCTGCTTTAAGATTTCTTTCAAACATAACATAAGCATTGCAGAAATAGGCATAATGTATACAATTAACTCTACACCTTTAACAGAATAAGCCGGCTATCTATAAACGTGTTGTCTAGATCACAAGCATGTTTTTGCCTTTCGACCATAGAGACTTTACTGGACATTGATATCACTCCATTAAGAGTGGGATTTCAGGAAATCCATCCACCATGGTGCTCTACCAAGGATGGAGAAAGAGTTAAGGGCCAAACCGGCTATGAGATTTTAACATTTTACACTTATCAAGTTAAATTTACTATTACAATTGTAGGATCACACATTGAAATTGATTATTTGACATCACCGCTCAGCAAACCAAATGGCAGTTTGATTAAATCAATGTTAATATTTTTACCAGTATCAGCTCCTATATGAACAGCAAGTTGATCTTCATAAAGTGGAGGGAAAATACGGGCACTAGGCCTTGCTAACACCCCCATTCGGGTGTCCAAAATCTCCACTTGCGAGTGTCGCTTCCCTTGCTCCTCAACTAAAGTTATTTTCGGGTCCGTTATACCAAGATTATCGACCTGGAAATAATAACATTGCTTGATAAAAAATAAGCTTACAAAAACAAAACCAACCATAAACAATTATTTGATATAATATTCGTAGTTCAAATCGTTAAATCAAGGATATCTATTATAAAATATAGAAACCAGTAAAGTATATAAACTGAAATGATTTTGAGGACCACCCCGAAACTAGGGCAGGTATGTTCCATTAATTAAAAAATATATAGGGTAATCTACTCTTCGAATCTCAGAATATTTCCGGCATAGAGATACTATACATTTTTTTGTTTTTGAAGTCTTCTTCAAAATCAATGATTTAAGGATTTAGGTAACTCCACTGTGAAATGTCAATGAAGCTTATGTCAAGAAATAATTACTATTTTTTCTGTACATAAACTATATATAATATATGCTTTTTCTGAATATAAAGTCAATTATACCTTAACATTCGTTAGATTTATTATAAAAATAAAACGACTAACCTGAATATCATAAACAAGTGACCCATCCTTGTCAATGTATAGTAATGCCAGTCCTTCTGGAGCTGGGGACGCTGGTGCTCTCTCAGCCATCAACGGTGCATGGAACACTTCACAAGCGGCTCTTTGCCGCACAACCCCTGAGATACGTCGTTCTATTGCTCCAACTGCTTCCACGGACAAAAGTAATCTTCCACGAGATAACGAACGTAGTTCTGCCGCTGATACTGGCGTGGAAACTTCTAGAACGTTTAGCTCGTATCCAGGCTTGGATATTTTCTGGACCTACAATCATAAAAAATACCCTTATTCTAAACAATACATAAAACAAATATGTTCTTTTTGTCCCTATAATTAGGACATTCATCGTATAGCATTTAGTGTTGAAATTATAGCAGATATTTAGGGTAGTCTTATTAGTAAGTAATTAATAATTAGCTCGTTCATTTGTATACATTCGTATTTTCCTACAAAAATTATGTGTACTAAGTATATTAAATCAGATACCTAACCTTCTTCGACCCTACCGGCTCTACCGTGTGCCCGCTCATGCTTTTCACAAAATTTAAAATTTGTTCTTGGAGTTAATCTTTATGTATAAATGATGTCAAAATTGTTCACATTAGTCGCCAAATACACACAGACAGATCGTTAAAATAAAGAGTAAGCAATTATACTTAAAAAATAATTATAAACAGTCGCTTCAAGTTTTCTTACTTCGTCAATAATAGTTTGGTTCCGTTCCGGAAGCGTCAAAAGCACCCTGACAGACTGATCCCTAGAAGCTGGCATGAAGACTCCATTGTACACAATGGCCAGGTGAAGGCTCGGGGCCGCACCAGCAGCTCCCGTGACTACAGCCGTCCCTCCCCACCAGCCCTCCTCTTGGCCTGGAGTGCGGTAGTCATCGCACGGACCATTGCTGATCGTGGTTGGTGCGTGCTCAGGCTCCAATAACGACGTGAACATTTCTGACGATAGTGCTGGGTATCTAGAAAATTAAAAAAATAGGTATTATAAGTAAACAGTTAATTTCGTTGAAATTATAATTACAGCACTATACAGAATACATATACATATGTATACATAAAAGATGGTAGAATCCTTCGTGCTTCGACTCTGGCGACACCAACGCCACACTTATTTCTGCCTTATGACGGCAGAGTTAAGCACTGTTGTGTTCTGGTCTGAATGGTGTGGTAAGGAAGATATACTTACCCCGGGGATGACAGCCGACCTCAGGTAGGACTGTGATCTGGAGTTGATTACAGATATCCACGGGCGCCAGTAGCCACTTACCATCAGGTGGGCTGCATGCTCGTTTGCTACTTCCATAACATAAAAACGTTCAATAATAAAACAGAAAAAAACTAATATTTGTTGAAGTTATCCTTTACTCACATCGTAACTGTGAGTATATTAAAGCACTATTTTCACTTTATAAAATATAAATCACATTATCAGATGAAATTTTGTAAACAGTTCATTAATACAGATGATATAAGATCAAAAACAAAACGGTTTGAATCAAGAACTTATTGATGTCTACAAAAACATTTACCTTTGATAAGTATAAGTCATTTTATTGGAATACAAATTAAAACCTATGTAGGTGTACGACTTATAGATGTAGTATTCCAGATAATATCATCAATACGTTAGTAATCGATACGCATAAACGCACGACCTTATCTCGCATGTAAATAAAACGTATTTTTAGCAACGTTTACTACTAACACGGAGTGGCCTGCTTATTTCAAATCTTAAGATAAGATATTCTACAATCACTTTTTTCTAGTAATTGCTCTACATATCGCAATTTTTCCATTATTATCGAGAAAAAAATGATATTTTGGTCATTACGTTACGTTTGTTGTGTCTAGGTTTTATCATAAAATCAAGCTAGTACGTTTCCGTTATTAATTACACGGTTAATTTGATACGAACAATATGACTGCTCGTACAGCGCATATCCTTGGTACAATGTTTCAAGGGTAAAGCATATTGCATAGCGATACCAACATCTATGATACATTTTGTAAGGAAATAAAAAAAACACAATCGCAAAGTGAAAAGGAAATATCATTAGACAAAAATTATTAAGTTGAAAGCAAAAATACTATTAATATCTGAACCCCAAGTCCCATTTATGTGGGTGTACAGATGATAAACAATAGAAATAAAGTCATTTCGTCCAGTAACAAAAAAAAGTCTCAAAAGTGATACATTTACCTACTGTCTTATATTCGTGATAAAGTTTTAATAAGGTAGGTGTGTACCTAATATGTAGGTATTTACAAAACTAAGTTACTTAGTGTTTTTAAGGCAGTATTGTCTCTTAGCAAATAACGCTCTAAACGAACAAGATAAATAAAATCATAGGTCATAAGTAATCTTCACTTTAAATTTTTATAATACCTACGGAAATGTACCGAGACGACGTTTTGTTCTCTGCATTACATCATAATACAAATAGCTTGCATCATACCTGTTTATTCGTCCGCTCAGAGCACTGTCCATGGAGTTATTTCGCTCGTCACCCCAGATCAACGCCACATACAGAGACCCTTCTCTAAGTAATCGCTTATATTCCCGAGGCACTCGACGCCAGACACCACATAGCTGCAAACAAAATACTCCATTAAGACTATCAAAAACATTAAGTAAAATTGACGTAACTGTAAAACTACGCTATACAAAGACATTAGACCTAGTGATTTTAGTTGCTAAATAAACCTTTTCGTTTCATACGTTAGAAGCAGCAAACAAAGATGCAGTCTAACTAATGATAAGTAACCAGCGCTGCTCATGTCCATCAGAATTTACCCCCAGATAAGATAACACAGATGCGTTGCTCTCCCTACGGACTAAGTTGGAAGTCCTCGGATGAATAAATATATCGCCTTGTCATACCCTTCAAAACAAAAAACAGTAGCGATTAACACTGCTGTTATTTGGCAGATAATGTTTGGCAGTGGTTCCGCCGGAGTTGAATAGCAGATTCTTACCACCTTTACAATACTTTCCTGAACTAAATAAAACTTACTCAGTTTACCTTGTCAGTTTTTTCCTCATATGTCGCATGAATTCCTGGTGCTCGCTTGAGAGGATGTTCTAGAAGCATGCGTCCTCCTCGGTCGAGAAACGCGAGAGCTCGAGGTTGTACCACCATGGACGGACCGAGGAGTACGGACCAGTAGAGATGACGTCTTCGGAAAGTAAAGCGAGCCGTAGCAACACCAGTCGCGACGGGCACTCCTGTCATGTCATCCCGCCGAATGCAAAGCGGTGACCGACCCGTAAGAAGTGCACCGAAATCTGTGGAAATACGAAAAATAAATAAAGCGAAGGAACATACAATGTTTCAGGAATGTACCTGACACATCCATTTGTATCTAAAATATTTTGAGTATAGATTGAAATAAATTTTGTACACTTAGTCAATATTAAAGAGTAGCAGCACATGAAGATCAACACATGTTTCCAATTGAAATCTGTCTGAAAAGTAAATTTCCATCTCATAGTGACAGGATTATATATGTACGTATAAAGTTCCCACTACAAACTCAATGTGTTAATTTTATTCGTTGTTTAATCATTGAAGTCATTCACCAAGAAATCACAAGTTAAATACTTACGCTTCATACTAAGTTCCTCTTCATCGCCACCAAGGATTACCGTTGGACTATCTTCTTGGACTATATCTGGCGCTGGAACCAAAAGGGATAAATTAAAATCAAACGACTCACTCCCATTAGTTACTGCCTAGTCCACATCAAATAAATCAAACCTATTTGCTGTTGGTTTATTTGATTCGAACTAAGGGTAATAAATAAGTCAAGCTATTGGCATTCGTAAGGATTTATGTAAATTGATGGGAATCGATAGAAACCGTAAACATGGCGGTTTCAAATGTGCATAAATAGGTATATTTGTACTTTCTCTGAGCTGCGGCGCTCATAAAAACATGTCGCAGAAGCAATTGATCGCGGAGAGGATCGCGGGCGGTTATCGGCCGGTTCGCAAGACCTCCCCGGCCCCTCTATTCGGGTTGATTGGATCAAGTGTTATTCAATCGTAGCAGGATCGGCGTCTAGACGGCGACGGTAGAATTTGCGTTTTGCATAGCTTTCTTGTTGGGTCTGCTCCAGACGGAAATAGAGAGAGCAGTGACATTTTGCGCGACGCTTTGATTGTAGCCGATTTGACGACGTGCGATCGATAAATGGCCGAGAAGCAAGCGTTATATAACGACGATGATAGATTAAACAATTTACATGTCCACCGAGAATGTGGAGCAGAAGCATAATAAACACATTTATTTATATAACGCTCACACACGCTCAATATTAACCCAGAACTAGGTTCGCAGCGAGTAAACGCTATAATGTTCGTAAGTAATGTTCATTATAATTTTTTATTCTTAGAGAAACTTTATCGCGTTATTAACGACGGTATTAACGTCACAGTCAATGAGTAGTTTGATCGCGGGGAATCTCACCGAGACCTACTCGGCTGCGCACGAGCAGATACGAAGTTATTAAATTATAATTATGCTTAATAAATCTACCTATCGTATCTGATTATTCGTTTACCGGAGTTTGACATGTTTCATCGAGTATATGCATACATGCAGAGTAAGTATCCTCAGTAAACATCGTGATGAGTAGACCTGTTTACGCGCAGAGATCTCGGAAGGCAGATTGTGATCTAGTGCGGCCCGGCGCCAGTATTCATAATTCAATCTGTGAATTCATTTAATGCGCGAGACAGTCCTAAATTTATTGGCAAGTGGCGCCAACGTGGCGACATGTCAGCCTAGGGTATTTGCAATGCAACAAAGAGCAGAAGGTCAAACGAACCTATACTCGCCATACCGCTTACGGTCATTAAAAATAGCTATAATTCTACAAGCACAATAAAGGTTGCAATATAAACCCAAATTAAGTAACTGAAGGTTTGTTATGCTATAGCTTGGTTTTCCTCTTATTTTTACTGACGAATTGGTGTTGGCTTCGCAAACCAAAAAAGTTCCGTTGAGCTCTTGACTACGCAAAATAATGAGTTTGTTGTGTTGGATAACAAAAAATTGCCTACTAATCTTTCTATACTCTGTTGGAGATAAAGACAGCGGCGCCGGGACACCTTTGACTCGAGTCGCGACGCGCGGCGCCCGCACACTGCACCAAAGTACGTAATGAATATTTATGCGCGTACACGCACACTCGCACCAGTGAAAATCTCCGCGAAGGCGCCTCATGACCAGCTCCACTCATTAATGTCGTTTAGCGTAAATTTAAACTTTTGAAAGCAGCCTTGAGTTTGGAGACGTGACGTGACTAGAGCCGTGACGGGTTCATTCCGAGTCTAGTCGCGGCCTAACGTCTTTAGGCCTCTCCGACGCGGCGAGTTTTCCAATCGCATGATGTAACCAGGCGCCGCTTTGACGACTACGTTCACGACCGATACCATGAATAGGCTGCGTACACGACACTTACGACTATCAATAATTCATGTTTTTAAAAGGTTGTAACAAAATTCTCGGTGCTCCCTATGTGGAGCTTCTAAGAAATATTTTCGTATTGCGCAGTATAGCTATCGGTTTTCTAATCGTGTCATTCGACACTATCTCTTGCGCGCTATGAGTCGTGCTTTTTCGTTTCAAAAGTCACGACACCCGCAATCGCAGAAACACGATCTACCTAAAACGGAAACGGACAATATTTGCTGGCGCCTGCGCAAACTTTTAAGACGCCATTTGCAACCGATATAGACAAACCTGTCGATCGTATGTGCAGTTACGTACATACTTGAGAAAAACAGATTGAATCGATAAATACCTGCGCTATATAAGTTCTCTAACAACTTGGTCTTTTAGTACTTCCTAAGCGATCTGCATATTCATAAGCCTTTTAAGAGAGTATCAAGTGAAATGATAATACGAATACTTGCATATCCAAGTGCATTATATTAAAAACTTTGAGTAAAATACATATGTAAGTATTCATTTATTTATCTATACTGGATAGTTGCAATTGCATTCCGAGTAGGTAGTAGATACGTTATGACGTTGAAATAAACCGTTGTCCATATTGGCGCAAGATGAAACATAATATAAAGGTAAATATCGAATAGAACAGCCGTTCCTCAGATCATTTTACTATTTGTTATTTCAATGTACCAATATAGCTAATATTCTATGAGTAAGTATGACCCAAGAATAATAAACAAATCTGAACTTTAGGTGGCTGCCATTTAGAACAATAGCCCGAGGGCCACGAAACATTCTTTACCAGCGAGTTCATAAATTTTCAGCAAATATCAGTTTATTCACATTTCAATTTCGTGGCCTTACAAGATAAGCATTTGTATTTTTTATATAATTTTAAAGTAGCAAACGAGCATGCAGAAATCTATAATGAACCCCCAATAAGACCAGAGTCCTACCTGAGAACAAAATTAGAAAGCCTTGGATAAGTATATCTCCCTTACCACACCGTTTAGACCAGAACACAGAAGCGCTTAACATTATAGCAAGAGAAGTTATGGTAGTGCCGCCGGAGCCGAAAATAAAATGATTCTACTAAGTTCAAAACATTAACGCTTGCAGCAATAAATCCATAACGCTTGAAGCCAATGTTTCGTGGCCCTTAGGCAAGCATGACATAAACGCTAAGTCATTTACAATGTTGACACAGTTATCGATAATTATTTTATAATCGCTGAACTATATATCGAAAAACACAGTCCAACGATACGACGCGAGATGCATAACAAACGATGCAAGATTATTTACAACTTGAATATTTAATTTAAATAATCTACAACGTGACCTGTGAAGTACCTATAAAATGAATGCTCAGTCTCGGTCATACCTGGGGGAACAAAAATGCTCTCCGCCCATACCAGGAACTTTTATATGTGGTAGAATAAGTACGACCGGAAAATAACTACCACCACATGTATTCCTAGCTTGAAGCAGTTATGCATTTCATTGGTCACTGCCGATCACCCCCGGATAAGACTGGTCCTACCTGAGGTTAGCCACAAATGAGTTAGTACCCTTGAGGACTAAGATGGAAAGCCTCAAATTAACCCCTCCTTAGATCAATAAATTCGTAGCCTGCCCTCCATAGATCAATAGCTGGTTATGTGTAGGTAACCATTACCTGAGGAATCTCACGTACTGTAAAATCTGATCGGTCTATCACACGAAACACTAGAAGAAATATAGGTACACTAATTCCAGATATACTGCGCTAAGGTTTTCCCCATAAACGAATGCTACAGACGCACTACATAAAACTTATGACCAGACATGTAATAGCATCACTTGTTTGTTGTTTTCTATAAAAACTATACGTTTATACGTTTTATACGATCTTTAAAATAAATGTTAGAGCCAAGGTAGGCGGCAATGCAAAAGTCATACAAATGGGACACCTTGACCTCGGAAAATTGCCGGTAAAAATGATTTTCAGCATTCTGAAACGACGGCGCGATGACGTAAGTGCGCACAGCCGATGAGAACCCGCTCTATTGCATGTCACCTCACCGAGATCACAAGCTACCTGTCACTATGTGCCAAATGTGCCAGGAAGACTAGCTCATTATTTTAAAATATTTCTCTCAGACCACACACACTATTACGATGCATACATTCACGGGTAGACGGTGGTAACTAATGTAACTATCTAACTCAGCACGCTAGTTGGCTTAACCTGATTAACTCTTGACCTACATAAGGTTCAGTTTAAACAACCTGATAACGCTGATAGCATTGTTTTATTCTGTTTACGATTTATTTTCTTAACAAAACAAAACGATTTATGATTATTGATTGACGAGACGTTGATAATTAATCTTATCGACAATTTTTCTTAATACTCGACGTGGTTAAGTTTATGACTTGTGTAATGTAACGGGAAGTGATTTTTCTTGTAATAAATTAGTACTCAAAAACGTTGGCACAAAAACGCAGACGTCTGGTGACTTCGTTTCTCGCGTTACAGTTACGAGGCTCGATTCTGGCTACTCCGAAATGAAAAGTCATGCTTCGCAAAATGAGACATTGAGCTCAATCATAGTCGATAATCTGCAATTGTGAGCGCAAAGTCTAATTGGCAGAGCGATTGTGTTGAGACGATGTGACGGCCATAGAACGCGAGCACCGGTGTGCGACGCGGCGGCGTGCAGTTATTCCATTGAAGCTGGCAACGGGGCGGCTGCGGCGGGCCCAGCCTTCATTGCGAATTCCCGCGACGCCGAGCGACTTGTACGCAGTCGGCTCTGCGCTAATTTATAGGTTATATTCGTAATGATTGCGGCAAAGAATGTTTATAGCGCAAGGCGCGGTCTTATTGTTGTCGATAGGCACGCCGCGGTGCTCATGCCCGCACACACGCCCGCATAACTGTCGCGCTACGAGAATGCAGCGAGCGTTGGCTCCGATTCAATGTCCATTTCCATAAAATATAATTTCATCTCAACGCTCTCGATGCGCCCGATGTTAATGTTTCCGCGCGATCTATATTCATAAACGTTACATGAAAAGCAAAAGCGGCGGCCGCACGTAGGTATGCGAATAATAAACCGTTCTCAAATGCACAACAAAAAAATTGGCACCCGCCCACGCAATTACGTACGCATTCGCCATGTTTGTGCAGAACCAAAACCATGAGAATTTTACTGCTAACTAAAATGGACGTAGGTACGTGCTTTGGAAATATCGTACAATTGAAAATTGGCGCGTTCACGCCCGCGTCTACCTTGTACGGCGGCGGCGAACGAGGTATTGTACCGCCCGCGGTATTTCTGCGGCAGCCTATGCACGACCGTTTACGGAGAGCCACTTACCCAAAAAAGTAGAACAACAAACCACGTCCGCGCTGTTTACAAGACGTGCAACACTTCGACCGCATTGTCCTGCGGTGAAACCGTAGCGATTTGCATTTTACGCCTACAAGAGCCAGCCACCCCGCGCCGTCCTCGGTGCATTCGCTCGCGGCAACCTCATGAATTTCTCTTATAACCGTGTATGCAAACTTTAACACAAGTTTAAATAAAAACCCATAGAACAAATCGGTGAAAACATATCTTTATTCCGATCACATAAACACCGCAAAAATAGAACACAAGCATGCATTATCTCTAGTGCAAACATAACAACAACGAATTCTTCTTTATCAAAAATGACTACTGTTTCAATTACTTCCTGCTATCTACTTAAAAACTGAGCCACTAGTTATTACTCATTAGCTCATACTCAGAGATAACAAGGTGTTAATGAATTTCACAAACAAAAACCCCTCACATAACGACGTCTTCAGAGTTGACATAATTACTTTTTGCACATATAGAAACGTATCTAATACCTAAATAACACTTGAAATAAGTATTGACAAGAATTAGGTATATTGCTATTGATTTCCTAATATGAAGTAGGTAAGATGACTTACCAACTCTACGTAATTGTTACTGAGAGTTTAATTATTAGTAATGCCCCCAAAAAGTTCAAGTATTGTTTGACATTTCAAAGAAAACCTTTTCAATGTTATGGAAGTCAAACGAGGATGCAGTCCACCTGATGGTAAGTGGCCACGACCACCCATGGGCATTTGTAATCTACCCCAGATAAGATCAGAGTCATTCTTAGGATGACCACAAATTCGAATTGAGGACTAAGTTGGAACGCCTCTGATAAGTATGTCTTACCACACCCTTCAGTCCAGAACAAAGCAGCGCTTAACACTGCTGTTATAAGGCAGAAATAGGTGTGGCGGGGGTAACGGTGGAGTCGAACCACAAATGATTTTACCACCTTTAAAAACTACATTGCACATCTTGGATTTTATCCCTTAGTCGCTTCCTATTGTCCAATTATTGTCCTCATTGAATCGGACTCAACGATGACATTCAACAACGACACCTTACAGTACATTGAAGATCACTAATGCATTGCATTGCCAATATTTAATAGATTGATTCAACTTCAGACTCAATTCATCTGGCTTCTGGACTGTACTTTCAGTTTAATGTCCATTTAACTACAGTAAACAAAAAGTAAGGAGTCATAAAACCAAGAGTGTACGCTTTTAACGCATAATTGGACGTAATTATTACCTCGTAATTCATATGCAGCAATTCCAACGTACAGGATATAGCATATGCTTAACATACTTCGAGAAAGAGGGACTTTTTAAACTAGAACTAAACCATATTATTAAGTAACAAATAACATACGATGCATTTATTTATATATTCATTGTTATGGACTTAGTAGTCAACATCCGATCATTATTGTAAATCCATATGTTATTTTCTTGAGAACACCTAAGTAAAAATAATTCGGTTGACAATAAAAAAACCACTGTAACTTTTTCTATTTAAATCTTGAATACAAATCTCAAACAAAACTTTACGTGTCAGTAAAAGCCAATTTAATTGTAATTTATTTAGCTTTTACTGGTTTTTTTCAGTTTATGCCCTGGGAGAGTAAACCGAATAAATCAAAATATGCATGCAATAATCAAAACCTCTACACAATAAATAGCTTAGTTAGAGTCTGAGCTAATTGATTAACGCGGAAGACAGTTGCTTTTCTTTGAAAGCCTGATAAATAGCTGAAAAAGTTGTTATTTTCCTCATAATTGAGTTTCACCGTCCGTCTAGCCGGAAAAGTCAAAAATTCTCATGAAAATTTGCCACAAACAGGTCAATTGCATTACTCCAATGCCACAAAGATAGCGCTTCGCAACACAAAATGTTACTGGCCTAGAAAATATATTCCACTCGACGTGCGTTAAGGTACTTCAAATGTCAACGGTACATCTACAAACAAGAGGTGATTGTCAGCGAGATAAAATGGGAAATGGTGTGAATGGGAGCTATTTGCGAACGACATATCAACTTACCACCAACGGCCGCCAGATCAAAGACGATACGTACTGAATAAACAAGTTCAAGACAACTATATCTTGAATTACTAATTGAGTTTCCAATTTCAAACCACTTTACAACAGTTCCATTTTTTTTTCTATTCGTACTTTTAGACGAGATTCACTCCACTTCGCTCTTATAACAATCGATTATTTATTCAAATTAATGCTAAATGATTTGTGTGGAAAATCTTTTTAAATTGAGTTGTAGACGGTGGTTTATTTAATTTGTAGAACAAATATTGACGAATGGTCTCGAGTTGGTAATTAATGTTTGTTTTGTAAAACAGAAGTGTTTGCTAAATGCCAAATAAAATATTAACCTACTAATTAGAGACGTGTCTAAGAATTGTGCTTTTCATTTGCTTCAAGGAAACGTGCGAACTCTTCTTTACATAAATATAATGAGTTTTTAGAGTGTACACGGTAGAAACATCACGTCTACAATAAGATTAATGATATAAAGTTATAGGTATTGTATTAATTTAAGCATTAAGAGAAAAAAGGGATAGATGGGACGAAATATTTTATTATCACATATCATCATACCAATATGGGTATCAAATGAGAATGGGTACCAAAGTCAATTAATTTTTAGCAGCCGGGTATAATGTTCCTGTTCTACATATACGAAGTTAGTTAGAGACATCCCCAGAAGGCAGTGACCACTTACCGAGCGGGGCAGCATGCTTCTTACCCTTAGCTACTTAATTTATATAAATAAATATACATTCATACTCGTATTGCCCTACTTACTTTAATCTATTGTATGTAAGTAGTCTCTACTTCTACGGCCCTAAATCAACAATTCTGAAAAGCAATTTTCAAACACAATTTAAACGTGTAATGAAAAACATCAACCACCTTCTCTTGTTCCATAAATAGTAAGTGCTTTCTTAGTAAGTCATTTTCTGTAGCAAGCCTGTATGAAATAGTGATGTGTTATTAGCTTATTATCGGTTGGAAACTCCCAATCCCCCGAGGCTCTAAACGTTACAACGCACTATTATTGGCAACTCACTAGTCACTACCCATACGCTATACGATAATTACATTCATACGCTAACTACTGTAACTGGATAACTATCCCGCTTTGTGTATGTTGCTAAAGTGTTTAGGGAAATCACTACAACGCAGTAGAGTAGAGTAGTCTGTAGTGATTTTAAAGCGGTGTTATTATTGTTACGGTTTTTGAATGAATATCGTAAATATGAACAAGGTGGAATATTAAGTTTGTTAACATGTACTTCAATTTTATTATAAATTTGATGGTTTAAGGTACTGCTGTAAAAATAATATAAGCGAATGAAAATTCGCTTTTTAGGTAAATCTGCAAATTTTACACTACATATGTAGGTATTTAAAGTATCTAATATTAGTAGTGTTACTATAAATTACAAAATATTTGCTATTGATACCATAACCTAATATAAATTTACGAAACAATTTCCGTTGATTGACTACCAATCAAAAAGTCGGCAAATTAGAAACAACTATTCCAACCAATCACGTTGTTTGCTTAATCTGCTAAATCGATCCTTATACAGCGTTCATTCGATCGATTGATCTCGATTGCCATATTAGTGAATGGTGAAAATGGAGACTCGAATAGACTCAGATTAATGGGGCCACAGTACAGTTCATACTCGTATTGATTGAAATATGTATATTTTAAATTAAAAAGTGTAAAATACAGCAATTAATGTAAAGCTAAGAAAT
>DWNY01000824.1:0-14421 GCA_018250635.1 Telegonus apastus | reverse complement strand
AGCAGAGTACATACATACATAGATTACATAAAATAGAGTATAATTATACTTGTTGAAATCTGAGCTCTCTAACATTACGGCGTTATAAGGGTCTAGTCACGGCTCGACAGAGATCTAGTCACGCTCAGTTCACATAGATATAAATAATAAATAAATGTCTGCTTGTATTTCACAACACGTGCAATCCGAACAATAACTGAACTGTTGAAGCTGACTATTTACTTACTTTTATTACTATTTACTTATTTACTACTAAGCAGGAAAAAATTACATAACACTTAGTTTTTTTTTTTTATAGAGCGAATGATCTACAAACAACGAATTCGCCCATACATCTAAATGCAACACTCCTATCAAAACGTATAGGATCTGATATATTACAATGTAGGAAACGATGCAAGCTCGCTACTTCGAACGTTTTTCTCGTTGGAAAATTACTACTGCTACTAGTACTAAGGGCACACCTTAATGAAAATTTATTTTCTTTCATAGTGAAATTTGTTTCATGTAGATATATGGGCAAAAAACTTAAAAAATGAACCTAAGAGTATCCTTAACAAATACGTGTTTATCACCGAGTAATGAAGAAAGCCGAAGAAACTTAAACGTGCGATAAACTTACATACAATATTAATCGGAATTGAGTTGTTTACCGACCGAATAAGCCGACCTTGAATTTGATCAGTATGTTTACATACTCGTATGTGTCTTACATACTCTCTCGCAGAATTTTCCTCAACATAAGTTACGATATAAGCTCGTTTTTGTCGCATGACTGCTTTGTCAACCAATTTCTTACACATCATTATGTATATAACGTATATAGTACGAAAAATGTGTGTGTACACACTTTTTAGGGTTGCCACTACTCTTTAGCTTCATTTACTGTAATGAGAAATTGGTAACCATTTTTTAGCTGCAACAATTTTTATTTTCGACATCTTATATAATTGCTTGTACTTTTATATTTGGTGGAGGCCTGGACCTTCACTACTCTGTTCTAATACGATATTTTTCATATTTTCTTAATATTATTGAGAGATTTAAAACCCAACAATTAAAAATGTTGTAATATTAGGTATATTTAAAAGAGGTCGACTTTTGGAAACTTGTTTGATAAGCCAAAACTTTTAAGGATATCACGACTCGAGGATCAAATAACTCAACCTATAACATTTGACGGGCCGCGTGTAAGTGTGATTGATGAGTGTGACGAGAGAGTGATGGTCACAGAATGATAGCCCTTCCGTTTAATCGTATGGAATTTGCAAACTTAACACTGAACTTATGATAATGTTTGACGAACGCGTTGTTTGGATCACACAAGACCTGTAAGCAAGAGCCTTAAATGTTATTACTTACTTGTAAGGGCAGTGTGTTCTATTTGAAGTATAGCGTTACCAATATTTAAATAATATATATGAACAATTTTATTCTGGGTACCGAAATTTACACTGTTTGTGATTTATATGAGTTAACCACTGGATTGCACGTTTGCGCTAACTGAAAACCACCTCTTTGTTGAAGTTTTTAGGGAGTTTTTTTATTATTGTCTAGTTGACTTCCTACTATTCCAAATTAACACAAAAGTGTTACTCATGGATTTTAATCAAAACTATTAAAGTTAAACACAATACTTAATTGTACATTAAAATATTATAGTCTACTGTTTATAGTCTGCAATATAATTAGACTTCGATCCGACGCTTTTAGGCTTGAAGTAAGAGATCTCCCACTATCCTTACGATTCGAGGTTAAGTATTTGATGTATGTAATGGCTTCTGTTTTTAAATAACACCACTGACTCTCTTCTCATAGATGTCGTAGAAGGGTACTAAGGGACAAATGCAGAAGATAAACAGCAGCATCTTCCTCTGTAGCACCTACTGCGGTCACCAAAACGCATATCAGACGCTATAGACGGATGGACTCAAATATATAGTTCTCGTACATATTGGTATGATGCTTACAAATCCAGCGATATGTTACTTAACTTAAGGGCAGTCGTAGCAGGTGCCATCGACATGATTGATGGGTCAATAATACGTTATTGATAGCCATCAACATGGGCTTATTTATACAAAGTGATACAAATATCTACAGCAAGTTTGTACGTATTTTTATTAGATAAGCGTTATTAGTAATGAATTATTTCGAGTACAATTTTATTGCATTGTAATTGTATAAAGAGTTAAGCTATTATAAGCGTGTCAAAAGGTTATTGTAAAAAAATATTTTAATGTTATATAACTTCAAAATGTAGAGTAAATCACATTTATAACAGTGCTTGCATTTTTCAATACCTAATGTATGTCATACTTAATAACAATTTGCAGATGAATATTTGCTACTTTTAATTATTACCCTGGCAACATTATTGCGTAACTTTATCTATATACGCTAGAATTCAATCAGAATTTAAAATAACAAGGATATATCTATCATAAAGAAGAATAAAATAACTGGATTGTAAAATGCGTTCAAACTGAGTAGTAGTAAAACAGACAGCAGGAAAACCATTACATTCAAAAGCTGGAAACTTTACAAGACAAGCATATGACAGTTCCCGCGAACGTCCTTAGTCGTACTTTTTGTCTCTTACGAGATAATGCTTTTTTGTTATACCTACTTTTCACTTTTACGTGCTAAATTTTTCAGACAATTGGATGAAAAGAATTTAAATTTTCTTAAGTTTCTAGCATCGTAAGGACGAGTAGAAATTTATCACTATTTTTCGTCATTTTAGTATAGGTTTCAGTTATATAACATTGAAAATATATTCAACTGTTAGTAAACGTAAAGATGTAGGTGCGAAAATTTATAGTAAAAAAGTAGTATAAAAAAGTAATAATTAGCTGAATTGAATATATGAAAAAAAGATTAAACTGTTGTAGGTACTGCACTGGAGGTAGCAGGAAATCTATTACGTTCCAAGGCTGAAAACTTGACGAGCGAAACGCATATGCCAGTTCCCAGGAACGTCCTTACTTTTTACCTCTTACGAGATAATGCTTTTTTGTTGTACTTACTCCTCTTTTATATGCTTTTTTCTTCAGGAAAATTGGTGAATGGAATACATTTTTAAGCAAGATAAGGAGATCTTCTTATGAATTATTTACATTATGATTAATAAATAAATGCAAATGATCTTTTAGTCAGTTTATTGGTAACGTTTAAAAAAATATATTTATAGTATTGTGGTATGTCTTTTTAAACTTGAAGGCTATTATTTTACAAGATTGAAATAGAAAACGGATGCACTCCAGCTGATAGTAAATTGTCACTCTACATAGAACAGAAACTCTACGCGAAGTCATCATCTGTGATCATCTTCTGAATACACTGACACCTAAAGATTAAAAGATCGATATTTGATAAAATGCCATGTGAGGATTGGTTAGATAAATACAGTCAATTATGCAAATTTCAAGTTCACTCAACTTTAATACTATTGCTCAATACTTATTAATTTATCAATTCTCTTTGTTACGTAAAGGTTGAAGTGCAAATTTCTCATGACTACACAATCCTACACAATTACTAAATTCAACTATCTTAATGTTCAAAATAAGATACGGCGCCCGATAAGTACGAATTCCCATACAGTCTCATACAACCTTGCAAGTATTAGGCAAGTTTACCTTATTCTTGTATGTAAATAGCAAATTGTTTATCCGTAATAACATGGAATAGCTTTGCTCGCAAATGTTTGTAAACGGTGTTTGTTTAGGAGATTGGGTAGTGTCAGTCACACGCATTGCGCTTTATTTTGTTACGTAATGTGTGAGAAAATAGTTAATTGCATCTTTAATTTCATCGAACATTAACAAAATATGTCAACAGCATTAGAAATTATTTTAGCCGTCTAAAATAATCAGTTTGTTCCAAAATTTTAAAACGATTATATTTACAAATAAATCGGCCCGAGTTCAATCTCCGTTAATTTTAAAAGCAGCAGTATTCTTGTACCTAATATTTATATTTTAGGTTACAAAAATCGTGACCCTAATTTAATTGAACATAGAATTCCAGAGAAATTGAAAACAATAACAAACGGCAGAATATCATTCCATTCACCGACGTTTTCCATAAAACAAACAATTTCAAACAAGCACTTGATATCGCTTTATTCGCCGGAACGATTTCCGGAGAGCAAACATGTTTATTCCAAAAAGAACATAGTAAAGGCACATACAGACTTAAGTGTTTTCCACGATCCAGACGCACTCGGCAGAAAATTGATATAAACCTGTTGTGGCTCCCTACTCCGTTTGCACAGGTGACTTATTTACGGAGCTCCGAACTGCACCTTATAACGCAATAACGTAGGTCCCACATTGAATCAAAGGGAATCTACCCCGCAGTCTTGAGTTTACGAACGAGTAGTGTGAAATAACGCGAGCTAGAAGAACATTTGCATGCATATTTTAAATATTTAAACGTGCGTGCTTTGGGAGTCTTTTATCAACCTGCCTCACGTAAAGCGAAAATATCGCTTTCCGTTTTATATTTCAACAACACTCAGGTGGTAGAACTCTTAGTTGTTTGACTCTGGAAGCACCACCTGTTTGTACCTAATAACTACAGTATTAAGCGCTGTTGTGTTCTAGTTTGAAGTGTATGGCAAGGGATGTGAATTTTCCTCGAGTGATTCCAACTTAATCGCCTGAGGAAGCAAACGCGTCTGTGGCCGACCTAAGGTATACATTCCTATCTCCCGTTGTTTACAAAGGTTAGCATTAAATGCAATTGCAAATTAAGTGACTATACATTAATCTTAAACCACAAAACTATTAATCCGGCTCGAAGGACCAAAATTGAATCCGGTCTAAAAGGATCAAAATTCTGTACGCTCCAAGAGAAATGTCCGAGTAACGAAGACAAATCAAAGTCTCGGTGACCTGCGTTGGATGGACACCCTCTAAGACACGAGACAGAAAGCCATTAAGTCAAGATAGTGGTATTTATCTTGGGGTCCCTCGTCCACTGAGGTGACTCGAATGTTTTCTATTAACGCCACTCCCGTAGGTAAATTCACTTTTCAGGATTGTTTGGACAGAAAACCTCAACTTACATTAAGGTTCCCAGATTAGGTTAACCTCAGACATACATTATTTCTAGCTTTATATTGATAAGTAGTTCAAATAAAGTAAGCAGAATTACATTCTTTAAAGTTGATTTGCAATATACATAGAAACTAGTTCTCAAAATAGTACCTAATGGTTAAATTGTTTTAACTAAACATATATAACGGTAAAGATTAGTACAATTAACTTGAAAATATCTATCTAAATTATGAAACATAGTTTAGGTACAATATCCTTAAAATGTGCTATGTTACGTTTTTTTATATTATTGAATATTGTACTCAACACTCCAGGGAAATTTTACCCCGTTATTAAATTACATGCATATTAATTAATAAACACACTGTGGAATTCAGGTAATATTTTGGTAACACACTTTTACAAGTCTTTTTATCGTTGAGGAGATGGAATTCTGTAAAATGAAATAAGTTGTGTACCACATTAAGGCTTAATCAATTGATAAATAAATAAACAATCGTTTGCTAATATTTTAAAAAGCCAAATAAGTCGTTAATTACGTACTTTGATATTATTTATACCAATATAATAATTACTAATTAAATAAAGCATTCTCATCGTTACAGAAGCTCACGTTAAAATCAAAAAAATATTAAGACGTAGCCTTTTATACTAAAATTTAAAAATGTTTTAATAACTTTTAAAAAGATGTTTTATAACATTTTCTTGAAAGGTCTTAAAATATATCAATATTTGTCTTATATAAAGCTCATAGTTATTAAAATCATCGCATGTATCTATTTTTTTACGTTGTCTCTTAATTATGGTGATTTTTTTACCCAACAATGTTAAGATTCCCATTTTTCCTTCTATTTTCAGTGTGAAAGTATATCTATTATTAAGTGTATTTATTATTAAGAATGTGTATTTATCACAATGAACATTTACCATAAATGACAAAGATTATACATGAAATGTAGGGCAAAGTTAGTATTCCAAGCCTGAAACATGAGTCATACTATCATCGACTTTCAGGTTGCGTGGATCGCGTGTCTGGGGCATTTATAGCGGTTGTATGCAAATACCTTGGCTATTATTGAAAGAACACGTCAACTCTCCTTGGAAAAATTGCCAAATATATATCTGCAGTAGTAGGTACTATGTAGCACATCAATCAATGTTGAGCATGAGATGGTAATGTTAACTGCGTTCATATACAACATTGTGACATTTTATATAATAATATGGTATTAAATGGGCATGCAGTTCATCTGATGATAAGTTGGTACTTCTGCGCCGATCACGGATGTGATCAACTCCAGATAATCCTATCCTTTAAAAATGTTTTGAGCGTAATAATGTATGATATTGTTCTAAAGTTTTCATCATAGGAAATCGATTTCTGGTAAGCAGTAATCATTGAACACCAGGTAAACACTACGTCGTTTACTATTATATAGCCAATCGCAATCAGTAATATTTACATACTACTCAAAGAAATAAATAAAATAGATTCGATAAAATCCTGTGAACGGAAATGTTTATTTATCAAAGAAATCAAAACACGACACATAAGAGCACAGTAATGGACTCCAAATGATGCTATTTAAAACGATGTTAATACGAACTGTCTGAAGGCGAGTCAAAACATTGCAAAATAGTGGAATACTTTGTAAATATAAAATTAGATTGACGACGTTTCCAGCCATTCGTTTCGGCGCCACTGTTGAACCTCGTACGTTCTAACATTAGTCACAAGCAATTACATTCCTGCTACTTTTATAAAAACCACAAATAATGTTCCAATCCCCAAGCATGACTCACTTTTAGTATTGCCACGTATTCTAAATTCAGTGAGACCATACTTTTTTTTCCTTGTTTTTCACTATCGTTTTCCCTTAGAAATATACTCATTCACCGGTGATTTAGACCAGGAATGTTAGGCGAAATTTCCTTTAAACGGAAAAATACTATAGTTTGTATTAGCACATCTATTTTTTTGATTTTGTTTTACTTGAGGTAATGGGACCAAATATTTATTATGATGTATGGAGTACTTCCATGTCTCTCCAACATATTCCTGGCAGCATCATCACAATGTTTAATTCCATCGCCAGCCGTACCAGCATATAGTATCCTTGGACCTATCTCTTAGTTTACGAAGGACGCAACATGTATATAGCTATACATAGATAGCTTTTTATCTATCCAATCAGGTAGCAGAAAATCTAAGTATAAATCGGAATGCTTATTATCAGGAAAATAAACCACTTTTTTATTTTGTATTTTTTTATTTACCATACGAAGCAATTCATAAAATGAGCTTATGAAAGTTTTTGTTTAACGCTAAAAACTATTTACCTCAGAATATGTCAAGTTTACGAAACAATAATAATTAAACTGCCTGTTTATTTTTTCAGAGTACTAAATAAAATATCCTTATTACCAAAATTGCGTCTGGAAACACTACTAACTGCGTACTCATTTCGAACGACCTTCCACGATATAACGATACCTTTCGCATAATATCGATCGTTCCAAGAAAATACTAATATGAAATTGCTATTAAAGTATATTCGCAACGTTATTTTTAGCACTTTATTATCTTTACAAATATTGCAGTATAACAATAAATAAAATTACCTACATGATATAAATTGGTTTTAAAAGCAGATGGTAGAACTCTGTGTGGTTCCATTCCATGACACTTCGCTCACACGGTAAATACGGAAAACCGTCTTAATATTATGGTCACACCCACAACCTACCATAATGTACTAGCAAAGATAAGGTCACATATAAGGCTGTGACATAAACTTAAACAAATGCAAAAATGAACCCAAAATAGCGCATCATGAATCAGCGCTAGTTAGCCATTTCATAGATTCCCACAACAATGTAAACAAACAGTTCAATGAAACATGATTCAACACTAACCTTTAAAAGCTCGACGAGGTTTACATAACACCCCTGATTCACCTGGCTGATGAAAGAACATGGAAAATGCATTTTAATGGCGAGCGATGTAAGGATGTATGAAAGAAACGTCATATTGCTAAATCATTCACAGAAATCTCATATTGGCGAATCATTTAACGATTCATACCTTGTCATTAAAGAATTGATGTATCGCAATAATGTATAATAGTGAATTTACGCAATATTTGGTAAAACCATAACTATTATTTTTTATATGTATTTGAATGTTTTTACAAGATTTTCTTACAATATTAAAAGTTTATAATTTGAATAAGCTTAATATCAGAACATATGGAACAAAAAATAGCGAACCATGCATCAATTTACGCATTGATTCTAATATTAACACATTACTACAATTTATACTGGTATGCACATTTTATCATGATTTTATTTATTTCATAGAATTATCAAACGAGCATGTAGTCTACCTGATGCTTACATATATATGTGTAATCAACCTTAGATAAAGTTACAGTCTTAAGAACGTCAGCCACAGATATCACTCACTTATCGCATCGTCCAAACCAGGACGCAGTATACATATTTCAGAATTCAGATACACATATATTTGCTGCTATATAGCAGTAATAGGTGAAGATAGGCGATGGTGCCTCTGGAGTCCAACGAAGTCCCTTTGAACGCGGTTTGAGACAAAATGAACGATCTACTTTTAAAGGTGATATTAAATACATAGTTTTTACCTGTCTCTACGTATGCTATCCAAAAAAAGAAAACATATTTTTAGTCCTTCATTCTACTGAAAAGACCATGATTTCTTTCACCCAAAGACACCAATTTATCATTTTATCATTTTATATAAAAAATACACCATTATCTAATGTAGTGTCGGATAACATCTGCATTACGATTTATTCAGAAACCATGATCAGACTACCCATTGAGCATGACTGAATCAAATGATTCTTGTCACTGAATGACCATTAAAAGAACAAGTGCTATTTATAGAACAGGAAAAAAGTGATTCGATCTGACTATAATTGACACAAATACTATAGGGGATTTTCCTCAACACAACTTAAAAATAAAACAATGAATCTGTAACTACTATCATCCGATTCTGACTAAATAACATTTATTGTTGTAACATTTATTGGATTTAAGTACTAGTTTTTCCTAGAAATCAAAGCGGTACTGATATAATGAATAGTTTTATAATAACATTTCTTTATACAATACTTTATATAAAGATTTACTTCAAATTAATGCAATGTCAAGCCAATGTTAAATATGAAATTCACTTATTGGACTAGTTTCCGAATATTAGATGCTAGCAACTGTTATTTGACTGTAGTTTTAAGATATTTTAAGCAATTACATTAAATTGTTTCCAATGAGTATTACTATAGTTTCAACCTAAAGCATTTTGTGTGGTGACTATAAATAATTGATTTAAATAACTATTATCTATAGTCATTATAACCTTGGGTTAATGGTTACGTCACATCAAGGACGTAAACTCCATAGAGATCTTTTATGCAGAGAAGGGGAACCATTAACAGACCTATAAGTGCGTCCAACAAATATTGAGAAAGGGAAGAAGAGATACTATGTTGTCTATTCACACATGAGAAAAAGAGAGGCATGTATGTACTCTAATTTGCCCTCTCTTTCGTTTCAATGGACACATTTTGGGCTAGCTCCCGTACTCTATTATAATAACTCTATGGTAAACTCTCATAGCTAATATTTCCTTTAGGCAAAACAAAAGAAACGAATAAGAATTTCTCAAAGAGACAAAGTGAAAGTGAACAAAGTAAAGCTACAAATTCCCTGACATTTACATTTACGGCCTAGGTATATCCTTTTTGCGGTTATTTAAATAACCATTACATTACCATATTTATATGCAATGATGAATCAAGCCATTTACCATATCAATCTGCGCCATTTCTATAATTGTATCATGCTACTAAGTAAACTAGTACTTGAATAAAGATCCTTATTATCAGTACGCTAAGGGTAAAAATTAATTTAACTTAAGAGTCATTATAAGTTACAATGAACATACCAGGAATTGGCCTATGACACACATGACGGATGAACACAGATTTTTCTGCAATGATTCCGATTATATGTAAATTTTTGAATCATATCTCCGGTAGTAGTTATAGGAAACACATTAAACTAACTTCAAAAGAAATATAGAAAAATGCTCCTTTTATTATGAGTAATATATGAAAAAAAAGGATTTGTCATACTGTTTTAATATTGTAATCTTGACCTTAGACTTTTGAAATATGAAACGAATGAAAACTTATTTATTTATTTTTAATGTATTGCAATACAAGTACAAGTGAATAATTATTAAACGAAATTATATTAAGGTGAAAGATTTTGCCAATTTTGAGAGGCTCTTGTGTAATACGAAGTTGTTTATTCTTGATTTGAATAAAAGATCGTCAAAGATCAAAACGAACATAAATCAACAAGCGGAAAAAATAAATTTTCAAGCGTAACAAATATCATAGAGTAGGTGCTTTGCCTTCCCTAGCGCGGTAAGCGTAAAAACGTTTCGTATGTATTAGGGTTGGCCCTTGTGGGGAATAAATAAGTAATATCACAATATGTATTACGAGCTATACTCGTACTTAGATATGTAAATGTCAGTAACTTGTATTGTGGGTCCTTGTGGAAATATAATTAAAAAGACATGATTTTTTATGGTCTGGTAGTAGCAAACGAGCATGCAGCCTACCTGATGGTAAGTGGCCACAGATGCGTTGCTACCCCTGCGCACTATGTTGGAACGCCTCGAATAAATATGTCTCATACCACACCCTTCATACCAGAACATATTGGCGCTTAACACTGATGTTATACCATATACATATGAAACATAACTCTTTCTTAACATCTTTATAAAAGTTAATAGTTAGATAAATAATTTATTGCTTTCCAAGTTTATTTAGATTTTGGTATATCCTGCACCACTTCATTTGTCTAGATACATTTTCAGTTAGTAAAATATTTATATTTTGATTTTTACATGGGTAACTTCCGAAAATTTGATCACTATATAAAATTTAGTACAGTGCATTGCCTAAATCCGCATTATATCTTGAATTTTAATTAAAATCGACAAATGAACAACCCTAGGAGAGGTTTTGTTTCAGTGCTTAAGAATATAAATGTGGTAAAAACACACATTCATCATCTGTAAGGGGCCTCATCGCTTGCCTGGATTAGCGAGATTTATAATGTTTCATGACAATTTTGATAGCACTCAACAATCCCTCAGTTTTTTACAAAGAGAGTTTTCGTGACTTCATTGACGAGTAAACCTTTTCATTAATAAAATATATTTTCCATTTAATTTGTGGTAGAACCCTTTGTACGACTCCGGCGGCACCACTGTCACAAAAACTTTGGCCTAATAACAGTTGTAGTAAGCGCTGCTGTGTTATTCTTTGATTCATATGGAAATGGAGACATATTATATCCAAGGGGTTTAAACTTAGTCGTCAACGTAGCTCGTATCGACCTTCTATGCTAGAATTTTAATCTTATCTGGGGTTGATCACGGGTGTCAATGGCCGCCAGCGGCTCACCATTAGATGGTATGCATACACGTTTGCTATTTCCATAAAATTAAAAAGAATAATCCATTTAGACATTAATTACCTACAGTAACAACGCTCTCTTTTCTTCTTTTATTTTTTCTTCCAATTTCAATTTTATTATTAAGTCTATAGACTTGATAACTTTTACGCATTAAATCATTTCAATTAGTACCCTTAGATCTAATTACAAACATTAATTCTTATTTCTTAAAGTCATTTAAGCGCAATTTAGAGAGTATATTTCTCCAGAAAATGGACAAAGGAATATAGTAATCAAAATAAAACGACTGTTTTAATGCTTGTGACGTCAACGCGATGACCGGAGCGACCTCGTTGAAGTGTTATGAAAATTGCTCAAATAAATTAGTGAAACAGGAATCTTGTGACGTTATTCGAGTAACGTAGCTATTCCATTTTAGGTTTATTTTTAAAGCGAAGCGGTTATTACGAATAACTATGCGTCATCCTACAGTAATCATTCGATTACATAACGATCAGGTTAGGTAAAAGCACATTGATTTTATAATACCGTGGGTGAAAGATTAAACATTAAACCTATTATTGTTATATGTATCTTACACTGATTATTTCAAGAACTATAAACTGTAAATATATATCTCTATATATTGAAAAATATATATCTCCATCCATCTCTCTCTATATAACTTTCCAAAAAAATAGTCCCTATAAAACACCTAGTAGGTACCTACGTGCTAAGATTAGTTAAATTGGTTGAAAAAGTAAATGGCAGTTAATTTCAAATTACCGCTAATCCATTATAATAGAAAATAAAAAAACATGGTAGCAATACTTATATATAAGACCAAGTCAGCGATAACAATTTTGGTAACAATCTGTTCACATCTAACAAGAAATAAGTTAACTTGCATGTACGGTTTAAGGACTCTTTGTGACGACTGTGTTTGATCATTGTTATTGCGTTTTATAATTTACGTGCAATATGGTGTAATCGTTCGTTTTTTACCCATGCAACCCCACACAAGTCGGTTTTCAATTAACGGCATACAGATTTTCCGCGTCGGCGGCCGTAATCCGAACCCGTCTGAGGGTAATGGAGCACAAAAACTCTAAAAAAATTAGAAATCTGCACCAAGCTTATTTGAAAGGCTTCGGCGTAATAAAGCTTATGAGTGCAAATTAATTGGGTAGGTTAAAAATGCGTCAATGCACACGTAAAGATCAAGTTACCCGTGATATTATTAGCGATAACGGTTTTTATCTAATAGTATAGAACATGCAGCTCCAAAACATTAACAGTGTAGAAAGCCTTTAAACGTGGTAGAACCCTTTGTGATTTGACTCCGGTAGCACCACGGCTACACCTATTTCTTTTTTATAACAGCAGTGTTAGGCGCTGCTGTGTTTTGGTCTTCAGACCAGACCCTTCAGGGTGTTGTAAGGGAGACATCCGACATCCGAGGTGTTCTGACTTAGTCCTCAGGGGTAACAACGCATCTGTGGCTGACCTCAGGTAAGACTGTGATCTCATCTGGGGTTGATTACATATGTCCATGGGCGGCGGTGGCCACTTACCATCTGGTGGGCTGTATGCATATTTGCTACTTCCAAACTGCAGATACTATTATATTACGCGGACCATTACTTAAATAATGCTGTTTAACATAACCACAAAACCGAATAAATTTTAAAAATTAGATTAAATGATTAATCTCAGCATAAAGAATATAGGTAATCTCTTCCCAATCTTAAGATCTGAATATAACATGCAGGACATAACGAGGAACCTTCGTATTCAGAAACCACAAGACACGTTGAAGTAGCGTAAACTATAAGAAGCTTATGTCTCGAAGCTTATATACGTAGAAGACCTCTAAAAGGAAATTATTATACAGAAGCTCAAAATTACTATGAAGCATTCATTTCTGAGCACTAATTATTTAGATTTCCCGCTCTGCTATCTTTATTATCATTTTACTCTCTTTCACTAGATCTTATGTTTTAATTGCATCTCCCGTTTCGCATTAATATTCGACACTTGTTCCCTCTTGTCAGTTAAAATGCAAAATTGAGATCAGAAAATAATTACTTTGGGCGTTTTAATCAATATTTCCATCACCATAAAAAATAAAGCCACATCAAAGGGAAAGTTTAGAAAAGTGGATTTCTGTTAGGAATAACATTTCATTAATTTAGTGATCAAATAATCAAATAATGATTGGTCAAACGTTTTAGAGTTCCGTAAGTAATTGAATAAAACGGTGTTTAAAACTACGTGCTGACACTCAATGACTCCAGACGTCGACTGTGACTGAAAACAGTGAAGATGAAATTTCAAAAGATGAACTTTAATTCTACGATGTGATATATAATGAGGTAAAATACGGAACGAGAGGATACAGAAAAAATATATGTAAGTGAGGATTGAATATAATCAGGAATTGTTTTGAAAGAGATGAAAAGTCAAAATGATACCCTCGCTCTACTCAAATAGCACTGAAATACGTTTATACAGCGTGGTTTGACAAAAACTAATCCAATTTCAAAATCAAAGCAAATGTTTCAAAAATCGAAAGAATACAGTATCAATGTACCAGATGAACCCCTAGTCCGGGACATCTCAATCCTGACTCGCGTGTCAACGCTTACCAATTTTCTCTCCCCTTGAGGATCTCCATTAAGACTTAAACAAGAACTGTGGAAACACGCAAGGTCTCGTGTTTTGTAGTCCCGAGATCAATTTATTTGTATCGGCTAAAGTGACTGGCTACCGCATTTATTAAGTAATAGTTTCATAGATATCGATTAAGTGACAAATGTAATACTTACTTAAT
>DWNY01000823.1:0-14426 GCA_018250635.1 Telegonus apastus | reverse complement strand
AAGCTTTTTAATAGATAATATTCATATACAATTATGTTACAAAATACATATTAAATTGAAAAAAATAAAACAATAAATTGACAATGTTAAAATATATCGTCAAGTATGTCAGATGTTTATGTCAATAAATGCTTTATTTCTTTTAAATGCTCAATTAAAAGTCAAACCTCATTTTCCCTATATTTCGTGTCTTATTTTTTATTTGGTTGTATAAGTGTAGTTTTTGTATGGTTTTAATTATGGTCGAATGTCGACCATTGTAACTGGTCGACTAGTTAATTACAATACATAACAGTGGTTTTACCTGAAACCGATTTTTGACGTATTGTTACTCACTAATATGCTAGAACTGCTTTAGGCAAGAAATAGACGCGATGGTACCTCTTAAGCCGAACCGTAATAGGTTTTTATCTTTCAAAAATATTTGCAGCCTAACGATAAATCAGATGAAATCGGCCTTGGATCAATTTTGGTTCTAAAACCATTTTATGAATATTACCTTGGACTGAAAAAATGCAGATATGTTTAATTGCGTAATGAGTAATGACTAATTTCATTGAGGAGATGTTGTTGGCCCCGTGGCATTGAGCGCTGAAAATACGTGCAGCCCACGAACGGCGAGTATGTAATAGTGGGCTAGGGTTGCCACTTATATAAATTTATTTTATAATGACGACCCAGTGGAGTGGTAGCGATACCGCTCTGACACCTACTGCGTGTTTGTGTTTGTGTTTTGAGTTCAATTCAAAGCCAGACATTAATGATGAATAATACATCAGTGTTAAACGCTCCTGTGTTATGGTCTGAAGGGTGTGGTAAAGGAAATACTTATTCGAGTCGTTCCTACTAAGTCCTCATGGGTAGCGACGCATCTGTGGCTGACCTCAGGTAGGTAGCAGGCCGTTTTTTACTTACATAACATAAAAAAATAGATTTTTTTCTGGGTTTGGGTTTTTGTGTTTTCGTTTCGTTGATTATCTAGAATTAAGTTTACTTATAAATTACAAATTTAATAAGCTACGAATTTTAACTTGTAGTTTGAAATTCAACCAATCACGCTTTTCTGAAATTTGAATTGCGCCACTGATGCCTATTTAAAATGATTGGTCGTATAATGAATAAAAACATCGCTAGGGTACCACACAATTACCTAGTAGGTAAATTAACAGTAAGCGATTAGAGTTATTCCAGTTATTCTAAATTCTACACATTTACATTTAGTTTAATTATTGACCCTGTTCTCAAAAATCATAATCAAACATCGACTTCAATCATAATTCTGCGCATTTAGACAGAGAGTTTCAAGTTTTACCTAAATTGGTGGCAACCCTAAATTGCTGAATACTGAATACTGAACTGACAATGCGCATACGCTTCCTGGTGTGACGTAATGACGGCTGAAATAGTGCTATTTATTTTCTGATTGACGGCTCTATAACGTTGTTTTGTTAGTTTGGATTTTGGAGATCAGTCATTTGTTTATGGAGTAATCTCTTGTTATTGCTTATTATATTCCCCGTTAAGAGGCGGTAAGGACTAACGTGGAAAGATCAAGAAATTCCAACATTATTGCATTCAGAGTCATTATAAACGGATACTAAATACACATTAATAAGACATTAATTGATAACGGTCAATAATTGTTTCAATGTTTGATGTTGGAATTGCCTGTTTAGATAACCGTGGTAGCCTTTTCTTTGTAGAGTTTCTTGAAGTCACGAGTTTATATCCACATACCTCAGACTTTTGAAGCCCTCAAAGTTAATAACAGTCAGGAATGCCTTTATCGGGTACCTTTGATTTTATACCCTCTAGATATAAAGTCCCACTGTCAGTGACAAACGAAAAACGTCCATAATTTATGTTTGTGTGCGTGACTTACGCACACTAGCTGAAAGACGGCGTCGTATTTGTATGCTCCCATTACTCCATTTTTATCTGACGTTAAAGATGTATTTTATAGACATGAGCGATTTAGAGGCTAACAGTTAGAGACTATTTTTTGACGCTTTTTTAAATTAACGTACATTAAGTAGAGAGTTTATAATCAAAGGTACCTATCGCCGGTAGTGTTGGCAAGAGTGATGGAAATGCCACACTCGGACCCGTATGGTATCTATTCCGGCCACGACCGCTTGGTCAATATCATTTTTTCTACTAAATAAAAAAAATATTTTGACAACAAATAAACTCAATCTAAAAGACATTTTTTTTTCTCATTTATTAAATACAGTCAAAAAACAGGTGACTTGACCAATTATATAAAAAAGAAACCAAGAAACCATATCAAGAACTGCTTCATGTTAGAACTTAATTAGTCGATCTCCTAAGAATCATTTAGGAGTACAAGATTGACTGACTGGTTCAAACTAGGGGCGGCATTTGTCTAACAGTAAATCACCAAATTTGTAAATGATAAGTTCACATTTTACTTTTTTTGGATGAAGTTGCAGAATCCTTAAAACACGGAAGTGTACGCGTAAAATGAAGCGTTATTATTATTATCTTTTAAGAAATACATTTATTCCCTAAGGGTTCTCAACAAATCTTTCAATTCGAACGATGTCAACATGATTTTGTTTTAGGTGTAACATTGTTGGCACAATTCTAAACATTCTGTAGAGATCGACCTTGCGCTACCTATGTAGCTAGCAATAGCAAAATAGATTCAATATCAAGGATTTCACATTCTCGTTGAAAGAAAAGAATGTGCTAAATAAATACACACAGTTATTTTGAAATGTACAGCTATAAAGAATCACCGCAATCATTGTTATGAACGCAAACAATAAGAATGTACAAATGACAGTCTTCACCTGACTTTAAAGCAGATAGTAGGCGATATTGGTTTTGGTTGACTGCCAAACCTGATTGCGCGCCTTCTGTCTGCCTTTTGACGGGTTCCACCCGAAATACTGTACTGACAAGTCGGATTACACAGGTCAACGACACGATAATTTTCCTTAGTGCACACACCATAAAGACTTGAATCGTATAAAGGAACTTTTGGCATACCCTGGAGTATTTTCTGCCAGAACACCTGACGATCACTTGGCGTGACTTGGCAGGAGAACGTTTCAAGTTCAATGTTTTCGCGTTTTCGCTAATTACCCGAACCTCCTGTATGAACATAATTAGACATTGGCAAGTAATCGAGTGTTTTTGTGAAGTTATGACGATTCAAAATAACCTGCTATTATTATACTGACCCCCGTAGTTGCGAAATATACTGTGTCGAAATATTAACAGCTAAATACACGCTGAATTGGAATCAGTTTTAAGTAGAACATATTTAATGAGTATCAGTGAATAACTTGATTTATATCAACATACCAACATTCATCTTTAGACAACAATTTGTTTATTACATACCTCTGGTAAACATCGATTTTATGTGATTATTAAGGACTCCTTTTTAACTTTCATTAGGACATCGACGATTGATGTACTTTGAGCTTTCTCAAGTCTATTACTGGCCTTTATGGTGTAAGTGTATCTATAATTAAGTATTCGATAATTACTTTATCTTAATAGTAATACTTTATCTTTATTGATACTGTCTTTTCAGTCATTTCCTATTTCTGCCTCATAATTACAGCGTTAAGAGACTTGGTTTTCTGGTTTGAAGGGTGACATACTTATCAGAGGCGGCCAACCTCATCTTAATCCTCAGGGGAAGTGACGCATTTGTGATTGACCTCAGATAGGGTTCATATGTTATCTGGGGTTGATTATATATGTCTATAGACGACAGTGGCCACATACTAATAAGTGGATTGCATGCTGAATTACCTTTGCCTTTTTTGATACAGCATAGTTCGAAGAAAATTGTAGGATTGATACAGAAATATGGTGGTAGTGACGCAGTAGTCAGACCACTGCTAAAATGTTTAAAAGATTGCGATCATTTAAATCTATGAAAGAAATAGGTTATTTATTTTGGTCTGCGCTTCTAGAATGTTTCGGCGTATGTTGATTACCCTTCAGAATGAGGAATTCAGCTATTTGGCAAATGTCGTCTACCTTGGAGAAGGTACAGAAGGTGGTTAAATATGACATTTGGAGAGTACCCAAGCATTTGACCTTGTGATGTGATATATACCACAAGTAACATTTATTACATAGTAAAATTATATGTCCCATTTACAAGTACATCTTGAAACTATGAAATTAATTGCCTTTGTTCACTGTTTTTAAAATAACTTATTGTACACATGTTCAACATTATGATGACATAAATATTGGTTAAAATCATTTTCCATCTGCCAATCTATTCCTGCTAACTTCTTGTTAGAAGGGTGAGATATTAGTTCTCCCTATGATGATAATGCATATATGCTCGAATTTACGTACAGATATTGTTCAATTTGGTAGCAACTTTGCACCAATTTATATCTCATAATAGTAATTGCTGTGTTTTGGACTGAAGGGAAGATCAAGATAGAAAAGACGTTCCAACTTAGTCCTTCAGTACAATGCTATCCGCATAGTTTTTTGCAATACTAATTCTATTCGGTTAGATTTACCATTAGGTAGGTGTATTTGCTACTACAATTACGTAGACAAATTAATACATATACATATACAATGTAAATGATACATTTACACTATTAATAAAGTGAGCGTTGAAAATGAACCGATACACAAATTGCCAAAATTAAACTGTTTTGCAGACAATACAAATCATTGTCATTTCCCGTCATATTTTAGATGATATTTTAAGCGGAATTCCAGAAGGTATTTTAAAATAATATATGTGAAAATATTTTTTGATACTTTGTTGTTGTTCCTAGAAGATCAAATTACATATTATTTAATCAACCCAATGATAAAAAATATTAAAAACTCTTCGAAAAAGTTTCCAACAATCTCTTTATCCTTCTTCAAAGGGCTGCGAAATTCTTTGTCAATTATCAATCCGTAACATTACTGTTATGGTTAAGACCTCTTACAATTAAGTGTTTATACCAGGGTCACTCATGCTGGACCAGTGCGCATATTTATATTCAAATGCAGCATTAAAGCGAAGTAAGGAGAAAGATGCACCGATGTTTTACTCACTTCTTTTTGTCGTCTTTTAAGATTGGGCGCACATTAGGGCAGGCCGCATCGCAACGCATCGTTACACGATAATCCGCCTATATCTTTTGAGTACATTTTGTATGAATCTTCGCTTATGATAGGCGGGCCGCACCGCAACGCAAACAACACGATTAATACACGATGCGATACGACCTGCCGTAGCTATAGTATGCGCCAGGCTTTAAAATGAAAGATTTGATCCCCGAACCATAGAAACATGAATTCCAAGTCACTGGATCATTGTGTCTGCTTCAGTCACACCTATTCTTAAGTAATCACAGGTGCATTGGTAATGATTTCATCTTGGAACTTACTATACAGGTCTTTAATTTCTGTGTAAAGAAATGAAAATTGTACAAATACCATTTATATTTGTATTTGAACCGAATCTAAAAGAATATACTGTAATGGGATGTTACAAATGTTTTCTGTCAAACCTCCGTATTTCTGAAGTTATTATCATCGCTAGACCTAACTGCCCGAGTATGTTTTTTCGTTTATTCATAGATGTTTGGTTTGAAGAAAGTAAACAGGAATGCGTGACCTCCATATCCCACGAATTCCTTAGCATTCCGTCCTATTTGTATCCACTCATAACTTTGAGATGGCCTTTGGGGCGTCGTGCCACCGTCAGCGACTGAACCGTGAACGAGGTACCAAGCAAGGTTGCCAGGAATATCTTAGTTGTGCATTTCATATCATGGTACAAGATGGCTTTTTATGTTATGAAAGTTACAAACGAGCATGCAGCCCACCTGATAGTAAATGGCCACTGCCGCCTATGGACACCTATAATCAACCCCATATAAGATCTCAGTGTTACTTGACGTCGGTCACCATTTCGGCCACAGATGCATTGCTACCCCTGAGAAATAAGTTGGAACGCCTCGAATAAGTATTTCTCCCTTCCCTTCAAAACAGAACACAGCAGCGCTTAACACTGCAGTTATAAGAAGAAAGAAAGCTGAAGAAATATATTAATTATTCGTTTGATAGTAAAATAATCGACTGCTTGTAATGCTCTTAAGCCTTTTAAAGAAATTTAAATATCAAAGAAGTCGATGGCCCAATGGTTTGTCAATGCCATGTAAATGCAAATGCTATCGCAGTTAGAATATATTTTTTTATAGATTCATAGAGTTTATTCTTGAATAAACAAATGTGTATGCAACTGATCTAAATGAAAACCCTCAATATATAGGATTTTGTTACATATTTGTATCGTTTTTAATAAAATGGTCCTCAGAAGTTTGACGTTTCTCTTAGATCATAGCTTAACTGGTTTCCATTTCGAGGACGTTTTACGGTTCCATTGGTTCTGACTCCTCTGGTATCTTGGTGTCACTTCAAGGAATTTGTCATTTACGAAATTATATAGAAGTCAGTGAATACAGTTTAATCATAATTTATGTTATTCCCATTACTCGTAACCAGTAAGACTCTTGCTTAAAGATGGACTTCATTACTCTAATAATTCAAATATATTATGATATATAATTCGAGAATATTATGTTTGGAGCACCAGCTTTTGATGATTAATCCCACATTTACGAGAAATAATTTTTTTTGCGGTACTCCTTATAAATTGTATGATTAATAAGGTTTGTAGGTAACCTCGTTATGATTTTGCAATTGGTTCACGGAATCAACGGTAGCTTGAGAGATTTAATTTGGTAATTTACAAACATTCGTGAAGTGAGTTCTTCGAATATGCACTATTATGGAGCAAGCTTTCCGCTCGCTAATTTGTTTGCATTCATACGCGAAACACAAACATACACTCCGCTTCATTCATTTCTACGTACACAATGAAGCTTGTTGTGCAATTTTGGGTGTCTGTTATGAGCTATAAATACATGTGATTTATCCTTTGTTCCAGGATCTGAGTATTCTGTTTTTTCATCAGCCAAACTGCCATTATAATTTTTATTGTAATTGTGAACGTAATTCACCAAAAATTGTAACTACACACTTAAAAAGTCCGTTAAAAATAGCATTAGTCTGTCTATAAAACCATATTGGAGTTACTAATATTCGTTATCGATTTACATTTGACCAATTCAGACCACAAGTTGTTTGTATTTTGGACGATAAAAAACCGATTTCATTGAATTCTCTTGATCAACAACATAGTTGTGACGATGCTAAAGTAGAACTTCTATATTAGGAATTTGTTTCATAACTATACTCATCAGAAGAACTGCACACTCTCTTAGTTTTTCTAAAGTCGCCAAGCAATGCTATTCTAGTTAGAATTGATAAAAAGACCGTCTAAACTTTGAACGCCAACCAGAATTCTCGGAAGCGGAGAAAGACCTTCTCTCTCATAGTTAACCGACCGTAGTCAGCATACCACGCTACATTCCATTCTATTTTTAACACAGCACTTAGGTCGACTCATTCGCCTGTCTCGGCTACATTCCCGAATATTTTTATATACGATCTGTGACAACCATTTATATGAGATTCCGTTATTATGTCTCTTGCCTGACGAAAGAACGTTCGACTCCTACTTGGCTAATTAGATCACTAGTAATATAAAGTTGATATATTATAGGAATACAGATCTATCAGATCTATCTATCAAATTCCTATTGGAGTTCTTGAAAACAATCATTCCATAAAATCCATACACAGTACCGAAATTCGCACACAGCTAGTTTTATTAAAATTTAATTATTTACCTTTAGCCCCGTCACATCTAACGTATACATATTTTACAGTAATGAAATAGTAAATAAGCATGTAAACTATCAAATGGTAAGTGGCAACTGCCGTCCATGGACATTTGTTGTTAATCAAAATGTTGGTGATCAAGAGTCCAACTGCTATCGATTATAGAGACGTTGCTACCCGGTCACTAAGTTGGGAATAAGTTGGGTTGCGGTGGTGCGACTATATTCCACCAAAAAGGATACTACCACCTTTAAATTAATATTTAATGTTTATTTTTTAAAGGCAACATAACAAAATAGGCGACGCTTTTTGCAAAGAACTGAAAAGTACAGCACTAAATTGTTGACTGGAAAAATAAAGCAAGATTATTTTTTCGGCGCCATCCGTTCCGATACTTCCAAAACGAAAAATGTGGTGTTTAAAGTCTCAACCTTTGCAGTGGTCGTAAAAGTTTACGGAATGGTAATCAATGTGGACATTAGCTGATGCTGAGGTGAGACGGGATGAGATCAAACAGGCCAGTCAAAAGAACATTGTTGCTCGTGATTTACGATTGAAATTATAGCTCGTAATGTCTGTGGAATTTGGCTGCAAGCGCCATGCTGGATATAATTATGCATTGGATTCCATTTCATTGATTGAATTGATGTATTTTTTTGTATTAAGGAATGCATTGATGCGTCTATTTGATGAAATGTGCAATCAGTTTTAATGTTACCTATAAATTTTGTTTAGGAAATATTTAGTTATTAATTGAGATATTATAAAAGCTTGTCTAGTGAATTGGTTTCTTTAGCAATAATACTTTAAATATTTAAGTGGAATGAAGGAACTGTAGATAAAATGATTTCCCCGAAGTATTAATGTTTTCAGGTTACAGGAGAAAGTTTACTTAAAATAATAATAAACTTTCCTTTATTTGACTTTATTGGGCAATTAAACCGTATATTTAGTTACATTGGCAATTTAGCCTCATCGTCGTTCTATTATTTTAGTCTTATTGTTATTGTTATGTCATTCAAAGTACTTCTAATTAGAGCTACGTCTTCTCTAATTAACATGTTCCCAGTAACAGTTTATTTACGTCGAATGCGTGCTGTAATTGAATTCCAACGTCTAGACTCAAAGTCACACCTTGCACCTGACTACATTCATATCATAACGGCATAGTTTTTAAAGTGGCAGCCCTGACTTATTGCTATGTTGGCAGCGCGCCAAAATGACACGAGCCGGTGGAATGCGTTATATTGACATCACACACTGAAATGTTAATGGCAAATTGGTAATGTTGGAATTGGAGCATTTTTCTGTGTGTCATAGATGGAATGCTCGTGAAGTAGGAGAGTCCTCTGTGATTCTACGCCACTATCTGTCTGTAGCTGTTTCGTGGCTAAGGAGAGGTTACGCACAAGGTATTCCAACTTAGGTCTTAGTTCTCATGACTATGATTTCAGCCACAAATTGACTTATGATCGACTTTTTTTAAATACTTCAATACTATTTAGAGTAATTGAAAATGTCCATATGCGATAACGATTTCTCACCAGGCAGACTAATGTTCATTGTCTTCCCCCTTCAATTTATATAAATAAACATTAACAATATTTACATTTCGTAATAATAAGACGATAGTACCATAGACCGTTCCATAAGCTTCGGTTCTCTTTTTAAATATTTTTACTTTGTGCTCAGTTCGCGTAAACGATGTCAATGACCCATAATAATGTGTTGGGATCGACGAAATTGAACAACATTATTTATATTAACGAGTGAAAAGCATAAGTCTTAAAATATAATGGAATGCGAAAACATTAGAAAAATCGAATGGTTTTTATGTTGTTTATCGCCCAACTGCATTGGTATTATACACGTTCTAAGGTTTAATTATACATTTACTAGCAGACCAGTTACAATGGTCGACATTCGACCATAATTAAAACCATAAAAAAACTAAGCGTATACATCCAATTGTTTATGTATTTTTAATCTGTGCATAAGAAAAACATTCATTATAGGAAAATGCGGTTTAATTTGCTAAGCCGCATTTAAAAGTAATAGCGCATTTTTTGACATAGACATCTGATATAGTTGACTATATCTTTTAACATTGTCAATTTATTGTTTTATTTTGTTCAATTTTATACATATTTTGTAACACAATTCTACATAAATATTATCTCACTCTCATACTCTTCTGTGTCCGGAATATTCGAAAAATGGTACCGCAAATTTTCGCTTCACGTATTAATATATAGATCATATATTAAGGGTCTGTATAAATAACGTTCGCTTAATGTTTGTTTACATTAATATTACATAATCATTATTAAGTTACCTGCATATACATTACTCTAGACGAGTTACAACTGAGTAATTTGTTCTCGATGCATGTCTTTATTATATCGATGATCTGTTCCTCGTACAGGAACTGTACCTCGTGTTTTGTTGGGTGTACGTTGACATCCACATTCCTCGGATCTAAAATTATAATGTCGTCATATATTTAGAGAGAGAGAGAGAAATATACATAATTTTTGACCCCTCCCCCGACCTTGTCACAGCTGGTCACATTTGTGAGACCCCCCTCCCCTTTAGTGTGATGTCACATATTTTGAAATCATACACATAAAAATATTAAATTATAGGGTATGATATTATTTTTTGAAATGTGACGTCACGAAATTTATGATCCCCTTCCGCCCCTTGTCACACAATGTCACACTTCGTCGACCTCCTTCCCCCTTTAACGTGTAATTTACGGATGACGCCATATAAGAAATCAATATTTTAGATCAAAGAAATCAATGTGGCTACCTCCCGCAAGCAACAACAGATGGCGCTATTCGTATAACTGTGAAACACTCTATCGGACTTCCTCTAAACATGTTCACTTATTTCTTATATATTTTCATATAGCTTTGAAGTGCTCCTTATTTACATTATTTAGTTAAAGGCAACTGTCCTTTAACAAAGCAGAAAAATAGAAGGCTTTTATTTCAAATGTAACGTAAATAAACGACTTTGCAGAGTTGCATTGGGTAGTTTATACTCCAAAGGTAAAAAGGACCTTTCATAATTTCTAAAATATGTAGTAGGTACGAGAAATAAACTCGTGATGAGAGAAAATAATCAACTAAATCTTCGAAATGTATTTAAATTAACTTACCTAATTCAAGACTAAGATAGACAAAGGCATGAGCGTTCTTGGGCAAGTAAGTAGCGTACACGGAATCCACAGCTTTTCTTATGGCTGAAACAATTTAACATCGATATTTTTTTTTAAACTCAAAAAAGTCATGTTTTTAACACTTCTCTCGACATTTTGTATCAAAAAGTCATATAAAACATATCTATTTCCTTTTTTTATCTATATCTATAAATAAAATTGAAGTTTCTGTTTGTAATGTCAAAATAAAAACTTTTTACTAAATATACATATTTATAATTGTATTTTTGTTATAGGTACCGACCTATAACAAAAATACAATTATATATATTTTTTCTCTACCAAGCAGACAGACATGTCTGTTTGGCTGAAGTAATCTTCTTAACGGCTGGACCGATTTTGACGAAAGTTTCACTCGAAGATAGCTAAAGGTCTAAGGCGTAACTCAGCCTACATTTATTTTTGAAAAATATTAGCGCGTGTTTCATGCGCTTAGGTCAGCCGACGCGGGCGTTAGTGTCAGTTGCTGGCAGATATCAATGTATACCTATTTACACCTTTAACGCGGGTGAAACCGCGGGGATCAGCTAGTATCTATATAAATTCCAACGACACAAAAACAAATTGTAAAATACTATTATACTCTATCCTGTGCATTTATTTGTTGCGGAGGCCTTGTCTCTAAACCTCAGAAAACTCCACAAATAATCACTTCATGTAAAGCAAGGTAAAAAGAACAAATAAAACTTACTACTAACATTGTGAGTCAACTAATCGGTGGTTGATAAAAAGCAGCATGGTACCCTTCTTGTGAGAATAATTCACGTTTGTAACGTATCCGTGTAGCGTTAGTTTCAAAGATGGATCCTTCAGCTCTATCTCCAATAGTTCTCGTGCTATTGAATTACCGTGTATCTGCAAGTAATAGATATCCTGATGCTAGGTAACTGGGTAAATAGATTTTAGACCTATTTAATAGCTTATGGAGGTAGTAAACGCACATGCAGTCCACCTGATAGTAGATAACCACTGCCACCCATGGATATCTGTAATCAGCTCCAGATAGGATTCATATTGTACCTGAGGTACAGATGTGTTGCTACCCCTGAGGATATAGTGCAGACACCTCATACAATTATGTATACCTTCTCATCAGAACATAGAAGCGTTTAACACTGCTATTTAAAGCAGATAGGTGTGACGACGGTACCTAAGGAACAGTGAAGGTGAAATGATTAAATTAGACATCTGTTTTAGGTCTGGTTTTTCTCTATATCTTACTTGTTACATAGCGTCTACGATACTGGTAACATACGAAATATTGTGTAATAAATTCGATCCTATGCACTTACAATTCTAACATTCTCAATCACAGACGATTTTATAGGCGTTTTCACATCTGTATTTTCTCCAAACTTCTTCAAAGTGAAACCAACATGGCTGTTATGTATAGCATACCCGCCGACAACCTCCATTATATGGGTGTACTCTTCGTTAGGATTCCGTAACGCCCTCTTGCGAGCTATCACGTTGTAGAACAGGTCTTCCACGGTTATTTGTGTACCATTGTTGCCAGCACATGCCTTTATTGGCCCCTTTAATTTGCCGTTTTCATACGACGCTCTGAAAGAAGCAGTTATTTTCAAAGCGGTTTAAGTCAGTTATCATTTCATTTATTGGAATTTCTGTCCTATTTGTATTTTATCGATAAAAACTACTGCATATCAGAAAAATATCAAAGTATGGTTATAGGTGACATTTGCAAAATGTAATAAATATTTACTTTTATAATAATGATGAATTACAAAACCTGCTAGCAGACTATATGATGGTAAGTGGCCACTGTGGCTTGTGGACATACGTACTCAACCCACAATAAGATTAAGCATCTGAGGACTATGTTGGAATGCCTCAGTTAAGCATGTCGTTTTTACCTCCCCTTTCAGAGTGGAACACAGCAGTGATTAACACTACTATTATTAAGCTGGTGTAGTAATGGTGTAGTTGGAATTGAACCACAATTAAATCACCTCCATAATAATAACTACGACATTAGTATTGTATTATAAAAATGATACACAACGTACTTGTATGCACATTTGTCACCGGCAGTTTTAGTGAGTATGGTGAGGTGTGCAATATGGCTGATGCTGGCAAGAGCTTCCCCGCGGAAGCCGTATGTGCTGATCGCTTGCAAGTCCTCATACTCTCTCAGCTTGGATGTGGTAAACCTCTCGCAGACTATGTCCAAGTTATCACTTCTGATACCTGTTCCGTTGTCTTGGATCTAAGATTATAAATACTTACTTTATATTTTATAAATATTGACTAAGATCCAATTGCAATATAACTATGATTAAAGCATTACATACAAATTTTGAGAGTTTATGTACAGAAAGTACAATAAAAGTTTTATATATATCTATTTGTAGCTTTAATTTAATATTGACATTGCTGTAAAAAAAGATATTGTTCCTCCTTCTCTTTTTTATATTCTGTTGTTGTGTTGAGACAAAACTAACGACACCTCAAATGTCAAAATCAAAAAATAGTAGAATGAGTCAAAGAAATGAGCATACATACGTATGCTCGAAAAATATTATTCTTCTTCTGATGCACTTTGGAAAAAGTATGTGTTATTTTTTAATAAAGATTTTGTACATAACTAAATACCTGTAAATATTTCAGGCCACCAGCTTTTACAGTAATTATTATATTGGTCGACTGAGCATCTAAACTGAAAAGAAAAATACACCTTCAGAACTATGAAGAAGCACTCATGTTCTGGATTTTGGACCATGGATTTTGGATATATGTTGCAATATATACATGATATACATTAGGAGGATATATTATGTAAGTAAAAATATACGCTTTCTGTGACTAAATAGTATGATTCTTGTTGTGTTACAATTGAAGCAGTGATAGCGTAATGGGCAAATCTTGACAACTGCTTATACTTCTAACAGAAACATGTTGAAGATAATAACGGTTCAAATTACAAATTAAGAAAAAAGATAACCTGTTCTCAATCAGTTCTTTTAAAGCATTAGCCGGTCTCTGCACAATTTCCCCCGCAGCTATTCTATTAACAACTTCTTCATCTAATTTTCGTATAAAACCGGGTTCCGACATTATTTTGCTTTTAGAAAAACTCTGATTTAAGTCAAATCTTTCATAACTCGTCTCAATTCTCCGTATAAAAATGTCTCACTTCTTTAGAAATTTCTGCATCCAAATTACAGTAGCAAAATTTCACATATAAGTGAATCTCACGTTTGTTTTAGCGGTTTATTTTATTTGTTTACAAATTTACAATTAAATTTTAACTTGACATGTCACTGACAGTACACCATTTGACTACGCCTATGCCTTGACTGTAATGTCTAGGATTTTGGATTCTGCCTTGAACTATTTAAATTTTTGCTTTTTTCGTTTTAGTGATGAAAAATTGTTAATATTCGATTAATTAAAAAATAATTATCCATAGAGATATTATAAT